>PVJH01006175.1:0-52246 GCA_004026705.1 Nesogale talazaci
CCAGTGAAATGGTACAGAATATAGACTTTATTTCCATTGGAAGAATTTAGAAATTAGTGGTAGCATATGTATAAAATGTAGATATATCGAAAATCTCCAAATATTCAGAAATTATACAACACAGTGGAATAATGTACTGAAAATCTGAGTCAATGCAACAGAGAAGGAAAAAAATCTACTTATGCTTAGATGGCTAGTCTTTTTTCTAAGTTTCTTCTCTAAGTGTTCTTTGCACAGAAGAAGAGCTACCTCTACTCTGGAGACTGACTATGGTATATTGCCAAGATCTTAATTAAATAAATAATCATACAAAATTATGGAGTAGTATCATATGCTAGGAGCTCTGAGGGCATTGTGGTTCCATATCAGGCTGCAAAACTCCAGTTCAGCAGTTCAACACCTCAAGTCTCTTGAGAGAGAAAGGCAGAGCTTTCTACTCCCGTGAAGAATCACCTTTTCAGAATCTTGAGTCAGCATTGACTGAATGGCAGTGAGATATTAGGTGTGGTTCTTTAAAGAAGCAAAATCGGTGAGAGAAGAGAGAGAGAGAGAGAGAGAGAGAGATTTCAGGAAGCTTGTTCATAAGGCTGTGCTGTTGTTAGGTGTTGTTAGGTGCCACGAAGTAGTAGGTTCTGACACGCAACTCCTCTCTGTAAAACAGTGACCAGTCCTGCCCTGCATCATCCTCACACTCGTTCTTATGCCCGAGCCTATTATCGCAGATGCACAGTCAATGCATCTTGTGAAGGGCCTTCTGTTCATTCTGCCCTTCTGTTTTACCAAGTGGGATGCCATTCTTCAGGATCTCGTCTTCCCTGACCACATAATATATCCACAGGAAGTCTAAGTAGGACTAAATCTTACCGTCTATACCTCAAAGGAACACTCTGGCCTTACACCTTCCAAAACAGATTGAAATGCAGATAATCCTGGCCCAGTCAAGTTGACACAAAAACATAACTGTTACAAGTGACAAAGATATTTCAAGAATTCTTAAGTCTTGAGGTCTTCCTCAGTCCTAAAACTGCCAAGCACTAATCTCATACTTGGGGCAGGGTCTTATTTCACTCAAGTGGTAAAACAAGGAAAAGTCTCATGTCTTTATCTTTCCTTTAATATTCTCATTCTTTTTATTTGTCTTAGAAGCAACATTCAAAAGAGAGATGGCTGTCATAGAAATGAATATGACAGTACATTTTAAATTAATGCATATTCCTGACAAGAAGTTAAGCATATTTAGCCATGTGTTTTGACAACGAGGACTAGTTTGCCATTTAAGTTAAGTGATAAACGTTTTCCATAAATCAAATTAGCTAGATCTGCTCTAAGGTTTTGACCAAAATATATTTAAAGCACAAATACAACATACAATATGTAAAAACATATATTCCAACAACTCTCAAGTTAAGTAAAAGGAGAAGTTTGATGACAACTTTAAAATTTATAAGCTGATAACCCTTTTCTTCTTTGTAACCATTTTATTGACCCTCCTTCCACATATACAATTTACTAGCTCCATCATATCAAGACAGTTGTGAAATCATATTTAAAAATAATTGTACATGCATTATCACAATCAGTGCTATTGCTCCCTCTCATCTCCTGCATCCCTTGTTTGCTTGTCAGTTCCTCTCACCTTCTCCACCTCCATCCCCAATAAACCATTGCATCAGTTATTGTCTCTGTGCAATCACTATTTCTGTGCTTTGTGAATGGGGAAACTAATAGCAATAATGAAAAGCAAAATGAAACAGAAAGAATAAAATATATAAATATAAAAATATGGAGTAATTAAAATAAACACCCCCAAGTCCATCTGCAGGGGAAGCGATATCCCCTTACAGAAGGTTCATGGGGAGAAGACAAGACAGGGTACAGCATAGCAACAATGAAATATGAAACTTTCCTCTAGCTTTTAAATGCTTCCTAAATCCCATTATCATAATCTGAATTTTACCTTACTATCTGGTTAGACCAGAGGATGTACACTGGTACAGAGAGGAAATGGAAACACAGGGAATCCAGGACAGATGATCCCTTTAGGACCAAAGGTGAGAGTGGCAATACCAGCAGGGTGGAGGAAAGGTGAAATAGAAAGAGGGAACTGATTATAAGGAACTACACATATCACTTTTCGGCCTTTTGGCTAAGATCAAGTGTAGCATCTACACATAACCTCCTCCCTGGGATGCAGACAACAGGGAAGTGGGCAAAGGGAGACATCAGAGAGTGTATGATATGACAAAATAATAATTTATAAATTATTAAGGGTTCATGAGGGAAGGGGAGTGGGGAGGGAGTGGGAAAAGGAGGAACTAATACCAAGGGTTTAAGGAGAAAGAAAATGCTTTGAGAATGATGATGGCAACAAATGTCCAAATGTGCTTTGCATACAACGGATGTATGTATGGATTGTGATAAGAGATGGATGATTCCCCGAATAAAATGATTTTTAAAAAGAAAAAAAGATCTATTGCCTGAGGAAATTTTAAAAAGGACCATCAACAGTATTAAAAAAGAGAACAAATTTCTATCTTGGGACAGGGAGAAGTATTTAACCCTAGAGAAAATTCAGGTTGGGCCAAGAAAGAGGTTCATTGACCAAACACCAAATGATACCATCATTCTATCCATCATTATCAAAATTACAACAATCTCTGTTAGATAGTAAAGCCACTTAAGTCCCTCACATGTGGCCAGAAGGGATCTGGCTGAGATTTCATCTGACTAGATGCTATTCTTATGGACTTTGGGCTCCCAATGTCTTTCTACAAATTAGAGTTCACAATTTCAGATACTTTGCCCTTCATCATATTTGTTTTTTTTAAATCATCATTCTTGGCTTACACATGTTGGTGTGCTTCTTCCATGTGGACTTAGTTTATGCCTCATTTAGATGGCTGCTTGTTTGAATACAAACTTTTAGGACCCCAGACACTGTTTCAATTGACAGGTGGGCACTATCTGCTTTCTTCACCACATTTTATTGTTGCACCCTCACCTACAGTTATCTGTTCCTGAAAGTGAGTATGGAGCAGTATCTTGTTATAAGAACAGATTCTTCTTGAATTGGGGCTAGAATTAAGTGGGAGTCCAGGACCCATCTGTTTGTCCATGGTTTAGGAACAACTCTGGTTTACTTTAGTGGTTATATGATGACAAAATCAAGAGAGGAAGCCAACAGGAACACAGATAACAAAAACAAATTGAAAAAAAACAAAACCAAAAAACAGTGTCACACATTCCCTTGGAGTATAAGTGGTTTGCATTGATAACATCAATAATCATTGATAAAATCAATCATTTATTGGCCTAGAATTTTAAAGTCCTTTGAATATGAAGAGTTTATGCAAGTATAATCCAACTGCGAGCTGAAAATCATGAGCTGTTGCTTTGTAGAGATTGATTTCTTAATTGATTGAGCTCTGTTAACCATGAGCATGAGGGTGGTTGTAAGGGAAAGGTTACTGTAACATTTTCCTATAAGGGCAGATCCTTTCCTATCATATTAATATCTTTAATACCAATCACTAATGCATGGGAGCATTGAGATACTAAATATGTCGTGGTTCTGGACCCCCTTTCATTGAATGCCCACTAAGCCTAGGATCCCAGTCAAGGTTCAATGACTGCTATTCCACAGTCTTGGAGTGGCTATCCTTTGCTCCCTCTCCTATTGAGGAATCTCAGTCCTAAATCCAAGGACTACAGATGGGGCACAGGGAATTCATTGGGTTTTCATGTCAAGGCCTTCTGATGTGACTCTTGCTTGAGGAAGTGGGATGGGAGAGGAGGGCAGTGAGGGGAGAGGGGTGCCATGTTCCCTGTGGGGCCAGCATCTAAGCTATCATAGTGCTTAATTCATGGCATGGTTCAGTCAGCATTGGGTAGACACTTATGCAAAGTGTCTTCCCAGGGACAAAGAATTGGGTCTATTCTCCCCTGAGGCTCCTCACAGTGCTGCTTTAACACCCCTTTCTGATGTGAGGCTACTTCTTCCCATTAGCCACAATACCGACCAACAGAATATCAGTGTCTTCTCTGAAATGTATCTCTTCCCTTCCCTGGGTCTTCACTTGATTTTCCAGTAATGTTCTCCTATCATTCCTGTGATAGGAAGCTTATTGATTTGTAGTCATTGTGTCTCAATACTTGATAGCATCAAATGAATGATCTTCTGTTTCTCTCTCTCTCCACCTCCCTCTTAGTTTGTTCCCATGTGAACTGGACAGGCCGGCTGCTCTCCCTGACCTGTATCGTCAGTACTGCCCTCTATGGCTGATAGTCATTATCCAGAGAGGAGTGCCTCATATCTCAAACTGGGGCCAGGCTTTTTTAAGGTGGTTCTTATGAAGTTCCCCTGAGTGATGTGTGGGCTCCTGGCTGGTAGGCAGACTTTCTGCACCTTTGTTTTGGAATTTGTTTCTGAGTTTTGTTTAATTGGTGCTATTCCTTTTAGTATTCAATTCAGTCAATGCTTGTCCTTTTGTGATTGACTAACTTTACCAAGTGTAATGCCTTATAGATCCTTCCATATCATGTGGAGTCTCCTGCTTTCATCACTCTTTTATAAGGGTGCCTAGCTTTTCACTGTTTGTGTGTACCATAGTTCTTTATCTGTTTTAGGCATTTGGGCTGCTTTTAATGTCTTGCTCTTGTGAAGTGTGCTATTATAAACACAATAGAGAATACATCTGCTTGTGTTGTGTCTCTTGTTTCTTTGGGGTATATGTCCAATAGTGTTTTTGCTGGATCATGTGGGATTTTAATCCCAAGTGGCTTTAAATATTGCCACATCATTTCCATACTATTCACAAATCCACCAATACTATAAACAAGTTCTATTCTCTTCACAATATCTATAGAATTTGTTTTCTTATTTTTTTGGCATCAATGTCCTCTGGTGGTCATGGGAGCTACACAGCCTTACTCCCAGAGAGCTGCTGCTGGATTTGAACTGCCAAGACAATGGGGCCACAGTCCCGCACTCAACCACTACACCACCGGGGTTCAAGAATTTGTTTTCTTATTATTTTATTTGAGATAGCAATGTGGGTGCAAAGTCGTCTCTTATTTTTGTTAATCTGTATCACCGGGATGTCTAGTGAGTTGATAATATCATTTCAAAGCAACCAAATGTTGATCAGAAGAAACCAGGGCAACAAATTCCGGTACAGTCTTCAAGTTACAAATGCCTGACTTATGAAAAACTTGTGCTTGCCCTTTAAAGTTATGTAAATTTGTTCTCACTTCAGAGCTATTGAGCCAACCTTTACTCATAATAAACTCTTCATCACAATCACCTTTATTTGCTGCAGATGCCACTTTTAAATCATTGAACAGATTTTGAGCCTTTCTTGCCAAAAATCAATCTACAAAACAGACTCGCTGCCATTGAATCCATTCCAAATCATAGAAATCCTATATAGGGTTTCCAAGGCTATAATTTTTTATAGGAACAGATAGTCTTATCATTCTCCTGCAGAGCTGCTGGTAGGGTTGAACCACTATCCCACGGCTCCACCAGGGCTCCTTTTCCTTGTACTATAAAGGAAGTAAGAGCTAAGTAAGAGGTAGAGGCACCTGTTCTGGTTTACCTAAATTTTTAAAACAAACACTTAGTAAGATATGTTGTAACTCAGGAACTCCTACATACTCGTGCAGTGAAATAATATGTATCAGGAGTGAAAATAATCAATTGAGCTACATTTCTTTGTAGGCACCTAAAAAATGTGAGCTTGAGGAAACTAAGCGGACTGTTGAGTGTATACTTTGAAAAAACTTGTCTACTATTATACAGTGAGAAACTATTATATTGCATAATTCAATGATGTTTTAGCAGAATATTGACAAGGAACTGCAGATATTCAAAGCAAATTTAGCAGGACACGTGAGATGAGAGACAATTGCTAACATCAGATGGGAATCTTGGCTGAAAGTTGAGAATATCAAAAAGGTGCCTGTGTTTAATTGATAAGACAAAAGTATTTGACCATCTGGGTCATAACAAATTATTGATGGTATTGAGGACAGTGAGGATTTCCGAAGTGTTCATCTGGAACCTGGGTGTGGACCAAGACAGAGTAGGTTCAATGGCTCAAGCAAGCACTGCTTGACTTAAAATCAGGAAAGGTGTTCATTTGGGTTGTTTAATTTCACCATATTTATTCAGTTAGTGTGCTCAGTAAACTCTCATGAAAGCTAGCCTCTATGAATAACTCGGAATGAGGACTGGAGGGAGCCTCAAAAGCATCCTTTGTTGTGCACCCAGCACAGCTAGGTTGATGGGCAGCGAGGCATACTTACCTTGGCTTAAAATTAGAATGGAGAAGGCAGTTGTCACTTCCCACTGTTATAAACACTGTGATGACCAACTGGCACTGGCACTTGTAAAGAGTAAAGTTTTTAAATAACGGGGGGGAAGTTTTAGCCTATTTCAAACATTTATCCATTTTTATTGATTTTTTTTCTTTTAAATTTTTTACTTGATTTCATTTTTATTATGAAGAACTGATACTAAAAGATGCCTGGAGGTGAGAGAAAAATAGTTGGCCTTGATCGGCTTCACTCATGTTGAACATTTAATGGAATCCTACAGATTCAGCTTTGTTTCAATGAAGTAAATTGCGGAATAAGATTTACACAACTATTCTTGTTGATATTTTACATATAGTAATAATAACAGTTATCAAAAATCAGAAACAAATCTTGCTTGCTATTATTGAAGAGTACTTGAAGTATTTCTGATGACAATCAATTACATCCATTTGAACTGAAACTCAATGTGAAGAAAACGAACCTCCTTATAAGTGGACAGATCAAATAAGCAAAATCACAATAATCAGAACAGACTGACGTGGTCGTGGATTTTGTCTTGCTTGGATGCACGATTGTTACTATGGAAGCTGCCGTCTAGCGATCAAAGGACACATTGCATTTAGCAATCTGCTGTATAAACCCCCCTTAAAGTATGGAAGGGCAATGGTGTCATTTTGAGGACTAGGTTGTGCCTGACTCCAGTCACAGTATTTTCAATCACCTTATGGGTGTATGAAAACTGAAAAAGTGGATCAGAATATAGCAGAGGAATTTATGCATTGAGGGAATTGGAGAAAAATAGTTAAAATTCAGTGAATTGTGTGAAGAACAAACAAAGCTGTCTTGGAAGAAGTACAGTCAGAATGTTCTTTGGAAGGGCGGACAATGAGACCTTGTCTCGTGCATTTTGACATGTTACCACAAAAGACGAGTCTTTGGAAATGGATTTCGTGCTTGATAAAGATCACTAAAAAGAAAACCTTTTAACATAATGGTTGTCACTGTGACAACAGGGACAACAGTGGGTCCAAAGATAACAGTGGTTGTGAAGCTGGTCCAAGACTAGGCAGCATTCTACCGTGTGTTGAATTACATTAAGTTGGCCCCAAACAAGGCCTCCATCCTGCCATTGGATTCCTGTGAGCATAAAAAAAGGAGTTGCCATTCTCATCTCCATCTTTTAAACGTGACTGCCTCTAAAATGATTCTATGATCATTGAAAGCATCACGGAGAAGCTATGATGGAAGTAAGATGACTTATGTCCGTATCTTGGCGTGACCTGAGGTGTTCAAATCATGGACGTTTTGAGGAAAAGAGGCTTTGGAGAAAAGTCTCCATAGTACAAGAGAACTTTCTGAAGCTATCTTAGCACCTTGCACACTTAATTTGAAAGGTATCACAATATGACACGTATTAAGGTTACTATCACAAACCCATCTGAATTATAGCACTAAGTTCACCCCATGGCAAAGGCAGGCAAAAGCTCCATTAAAGCAAATATGGCATGGTGATGCTTTCCTATATTGGGGTGGTGGGATTGAGAGGCAATGTGATTAGATCCTTCTGCTGCTCTTTCCCCAATTTACGCAAGTGTAACTAGTGCTCTTGCTTTAACGTTTTAATATTTAAATACCTGAAAAAAATATTCTTAAGTGTAGGAGAGAGTGACATAAATCCACTGGAATGAATAAGACTAAAGAAAACAAGTAATGTGATTGTCCCATAATAGGCAAAAATTTTAATTTGCAAGCTAAGCATCACTTGTTTGAAATTAGTTGTTTATAAAAAAAAAAGACTAGTTTCCTCCTGTTTCTGACCATCACATTCCAACATCTGCCTAAACTACTGGCACTGCCGAACGGATCAAGACGTTGGCCATCGAAAGGGCCACTGAAGAGAATAATCAGCGCAGGCTTTCCTAGTGGCCGTTTCCATCACGCTGCTGCTCCCCTCGTTCCTCCCATCCTTCTTCCTGCCCCTTGACTAGTATGAGCAGTTGCTGCAGAGATGGCAGGATGTCAATGCCCCCAAAATTGAACCTGTGATTTGTTTTTCTTTGATTTATGTGCTTGTAGCCAATAAACTTTATAAAGGAAAGTATCAGACTGAACAATCAATCAAAGATAAACAGATTCCTGTCCTTTAAAAGCATTTCAGCCCAGTAGGTGAGTGCCTCATTCATCTTTTGCAGGCATGCGTTCGGCCTTTCCACTGAGACACAACCGACTGCTCACTCCAGGTCACTCTGTTACCAAAGGGCCGCGGCAGCTGAGCAGAGATTTATCAATTTCCTGGCACCAGTGGTCCTGATGTGGTATCATTTGGAGGATCTAAATGGCTAAGCATGCTGTTTGCATGCTGAGACCTGGGTTCTCCTTCGATCTGAAAAGGGAGGGGGAGGTCTAGTGTTAAATACTCCAGGTTTATACTGTATAGTTCCATAAAAATTCATTTTGTGCACTTTAAAAATATATGTCAAAGCACCAAATCCCTTCCCTGAAAAAGAGAATTCCCTCTTCGTTCTATTAGCGGTTCCTGAATCTTCCTTCCAATAAGCAAATGTCACCCTGCATGTTTTGCTTCTCCCCAGCACAGATGGTGTACATATGCAGATTGGTGATTTTCTAATCAATACAGTGGCACTTGGGAATATCTGTAAGTATTGTACTAATGCATTAGTCAGGAGTGATGTTGTAACACACTGAGATCATGCACATAAATCTAAGACACCATGTCTAGACACTCCAGGGAAGATGGCATGGTATGTGTTAGAGCAGGCATTAAGGAAGAGCAATATTTCAAATATGATGGGAAAATAATGCAATTTGCAGACTTTAATAAAACCACTGGGGAATTAATTTCAGTAGGGGTACATTCTCTCCCCTAAACATTCAGGCTCTTGTATTTGCTTCATGGACACTTGTAATGAGATACTTTTCACCTGTTATCTCAGGCATAAACACAGAATGGGATCTGTGAATTGAGCTAGATTTTTAATGTGCTGAATATGAAAATAATCCCTTTATAGGTAGTGCTTTAGCTCTACAAAAGTTCATTATGCAAACAACACACAGTTAGAATAAACCTTGGAGATTCAGAGTTTGAAAAGCTTATAAATTAATCTCCTAAACACATCTCTTGCATGTTCCAAGAGTCCATTCAATCATAAAACTTGACCAACTTAACCTGCAAAGTTTTAATGGGGATGAGTTTGGTGGTGAAAGTGAAAACAATTTTGAATCTATGCCTGTTTTAATACTCTCCAAAAGTTATAGGTTGTTTTCATTTTATGGTGCTTCCAATGCCTTTTGCTCTTGAACCCTTGATTTTAATCAACCTGGGCCTTTAAAAATTCTGTAGAGTGATAACCGTTCCAACATCGGATACTCACCCTGCCAGAAATGTTGTGATAAAAATGTTAAATTAAACAAGGTCAGAAATGAAGCCTGTATTTCCAAACAGAAAACAGGTACAGAATGTAAAAGCTTGTTCCCCTCTTTACCAGGAGTTTGCAGCAGTTACACAACAGACCCATGATCTAACATATCTCTCAGCCTCCCTTCTGGTTGTCATTTTGGTCCAGAGTTGAGTTAGAGAAGTCTCTTCCAGTCTCACACTAGCTCTGTGCTTCTAAGACTCTGGAGGATATTTAACTGAAAGCCGAGAGTAAAGACTAAGTGTCACCAACCCCATTATTTCGGTAGTCATAAAAATGTTATCGAAAAATGTATGCCAACTTTTTGCCTTCTTATGACAACCCATACACTGTGTGACTTCTTTTTTCTCAGGAATGTGAGAAAGAATGTGGCTTTCATTAGAATAGAGGAAAACACCATTTACTTGGCAAAATATGTTAAGCCATAAAGTATCCAGCTCCTGTACAATTTGTTTTCATGATAAAGTCTTTGAAATGTGTTTTCCTGTGCATGTATTTATTCGTGTGTGCACTTCCCAGAGTCAGCACTGTCCAGAGTTGAAAGGTACCATGTCACCACATTTGCACAAGGGTTTTTGTTGGATCATTTGCTTGTTCACTTGTAACATTTCCTTAATAGACTGAATTTTTTATTTTTTTCAAAAATAATTGCTTTGGACATTGCTTTCAAAAGTTTCTTTTCATGAGGTTTTAAGTAAGAACACAAGAATATATTAAGAAAGTACTGAATGTTCACGAATAGGAAGACTTAATATTGTGAAAATGCCAATATTAACTTAAGCAATTTATAAATATAACAAAATTCATATCCAAATACCAGCACTATTCTTGAAAGAAATGGAAAAACTAATTACTAACTTTATGTGAAAAGGAAAGACATCCAAGATAAGAAAATAGTAAAACATAGACAAATAAGAAGCCTTGCATTCCCTGATTTTAAAACCATTTACTAGCTAAAGTAGTCCATACAACATGATGGTACCATGACTGTTACGTAAATCAAAGAGTTTACTATTCTTAGAGAACCTACAGATAAAAGCAACCAGCTATGTACACATTTTATAGTGAGCAAAAATGCATTAAATGAGAGAGAAAATGTCCTTTCAACAAGTGATGCTTGAAATTGGATCAGCATAAGAATGAAACATTCACCATACACCTCAGCATATTCATGCTGGAATAAACTCTTAAATATAAACCCTAGTACTCTAAAGATAATCAATGAAGAAATAGCAAAAAGCTTAAGACATAGCCACACAACCAAACATAATGGAAAAATATCCACACTACAGGAAAAAAAGAAACGACTAAGGGTTTCTAAAAATTTACATTTATGTATATCAAAAGAGTTTTTGAAAAAGCACCCACAGACTAAATCTTGAAAATGCATTAAAATTGCAATTCTTTAATAAGGAAAGCATAAATAATTCTATTTAAAATGGTTAAGACACATCAATAGGCAATTCACCAAACAGGGTATCTGGGTGGCCAACTATCATATGAAGAAATGTTCTATAAGAGAAATGCAAATTGAAGTGATGAGATGTTTCCTCACCCCAGCACTGAAAACAATACTGAAATATAGGAAGAAAATGAGATATGCTGGAGAGACTGTGAAGAATTTGGAACCCTCACAAACTGAAGGTGGGACTCGAGAATTTTACAGCCACTAAGGAGAACCCTCTCTAAGCATGGCACTTCTTTAAACAAGTGAAAATAGAAGTACTGTAAAATTTTATATATATATATATATATATATATATATATACCCTTACAGAATATATTATATATATATATATATATATATATCCTTACAGAAGGCATACTTCCATGTGAGAAAGAATTCAAGTCAAAGCCTGGTTTGTGATCCAAATGAGTTTTATGAAGGTTAAAAAACTTTCAGGTTCACACAGGCATCCACAAGATCCCTCACTCCTGTCTGCCTGCTATGAAGCTGCTCCAGAGAGAAACCCAATTGATTCCAAGATACTGCCTTTTCACTTTTCACTTTTATCCAGAAGACATGGCTGATGACTCTGGTCAACCCCATTGACTGAACTGAATTCACCTGACCTAAATGAGCCAACCCAGGTGCAACTCCTCTGGTCAGAAACCTGGACCTCTGATCATGCATAATGGACGCCCTCTTTCCATAGGCTAAACTACCTAATGGTACTATATGACAAATGACTAACAGATTTGTTACTTCATACAGACATATGTCAAAAGATAAAGAACAAAATGTGAACAAGTATATGCACACATGCTTGTTGCAGCACTCATCACAATAACAAGATGATAGTAACAACCAAAATACCCAGCCATGAAGGAATGTATACCGAAACGTTTTTTTTTAAACGTTTGTACATATGAGGGGATACAAAAAAATGGAAAAATCTCCCCTGCATGAAGCTATCTTTGTAAGCATTTTTCTCACTAGGTGGGTGAGCATGGATCAACTTGCTCTGAGTTAGTGCACCCAGTGGAATCACCTGGGAATTTTCTCTCTGATCAATGTGAAATTTTTCCTGAAAATGATTTCAGGCAAACCTCATTTCATGTAATGGCTGATTTGAGAGCATTGTGTCTGAGAAAATTTGATTCCTGCTCAGGAAAAATAAACAGAAATGCATATGATTTTCAACATAGCTTATAAGAACATAGCTATGGGGAATATTCAAGTGTATAAGTGGTTTTATCATTTCAAAATGAGTGAAATGTGGATTGGTGACATCCTCATTTTGGAAGTCTATCAATTTCCCAAATGACAAAAATGTTCACTCACTGTGCATTTGGAGTTCAGCCCATCAGGTCAGACTGTTAATCAAGCTTTATATTTAAAGGTCTGAAAAAATGTCTTAACTGTGTGACCCAATAAAGGCCTGAATAATGGCACACAGGGAACTGATTTTGTCACCACAATAATGTACCTGCTTATATAACCATCTCAGTGCACCAGTTTTGGGCAAAAAACCAGCATGTCTCTCTTGCCCTATTTACCTCACTCACCTGACCTTGCTGCATATGACTTCCTTTTGTTTCCATGAATGAAGAGGGACATGAAAGGGCAGTAGTCTAATGACTTTGAAGAGGTGAAGAAAAAACTGAGGGCAATTCTTTCAGTTCCAAAAAGATGAGTTTGAAAAATGTTTCTAAAAATGAAAATGCAGGCTTGATAAATGTATTAATTGCACTGGAGAGCTCTTTGAAGATGTTAGGTTGTTTTGTTAAAAATATTTAAATACGGGGCTGAGCCCCAGTGGCATAGTGGTTGTGAACGGGACTGCAGCCCACTAGGTTGGAGGTTCAAATCCAACAGCAAGGCTGGGCCTCCTACTCCCACCACCAGAGAGCAGTGATGCCCCAAAAACAAAAAATAAAAAATAAAAAAATAGCTTTGAAAAGAAATTCCGTTTTTCTTTGGGTATCTCCTTGTCCATACAATGGAACACTATGCAATCCCAAAAAACAATGATGAAACTGTCAAACACCTCAGAACATGGATGAATTTGGAAGAGATTATGCTCAGCAGAGTGATAATTTCATAATAATATTAAGAGCACTATTAAAAAAAGAAATATATTTAGGAAAAGTATTTTCATTCCATAAGAAGCAGACCTTGAAGAGTACACAGAAGTCAGGAAGGACGGGGAAAGCAAAAGAAATGAAGTTGTTAATTAATTAGATAACGATGCACATGGCTAGAAATGCATATAAATACATGCAAAGGCAAAACAAAAAAAAAGAGATAGAATGTCTTATTTCCTAAGTCCTTGTCCTACTTTTGTCTTGCAGAAGGCCATTTGATCTAAATGATGGACACAACTTTTGTTAAGAAAGAGTAGGAAGCACCACCAGGAGGTGTGTCTACCTGCACCTTTTCATACTTTTATGGGTTCACAGTTTGAGGTCACTGACAGTAAATGCTATTTGCAATTGATGACAACCATGAGCAATCCATCCTAAAAGTCGCAACACTAACTTGTGATTCCTACTAAAGCCTGAAGTTTGCATCATCGGTAAGTGCTTTAAGACCTATTCACTTTCAACAAGCCAGCTTGGATCCTTTGCATATCACAGTGCATTGATGATCTTTCTTTCAATCCTGATGCTTCACGCTTCACATTGTCCTGATTTGCAGATTGTTTGCTCTGCATAGAGTTCGAGGGAATATGATAAAATGATACAACCATGAGACATACTTTTCCTGATCCAAAACCATGCATTTTCCCCCTTACTCTGCTTGAATATTTTCCTCTTTGCCTATGCGCAGGCTTGGCATATAGCACAAGCACGTGGTCATGAATTCCCATTCTTTGCAATGTTATCAATATTTATGATCCACACAGTCAAAGACATTTAAACAGTCAATGAAACGGAGCGTTTTTCTGGTATTCTTTAATTTAGCAAAGATCAATCTGATATCCAGAGGATATCCCTTACTTCCTGTTCTCCTTGCATCTGAATTAAATATCTGGAAGCTCCTTGTTAAGGTACTGCTGCAAGTGTTTTTAAATTATCTTCAGCAAAATTTTGCTTGAAAGAAATATTAATAATATTGTTGATATATTCATTTAATTGCATCATTTTCCTTGAAATAGGCACAGTTGCGAATACTTTGCACTTGACTGAGTAATTTTTTCAAATTTCTGGACAGACTATTAAGCATCTCTACCTTGCATCCATTTATTAAAGTTTGTCAATTCCCAAAGTTTATTTTTCACTAAGCCCTTCAGGGACTTCCTGGACTTCTCCCTTCAGTACTACTGGCTGATCAGATGGTATCTCTTGATATAACTGAATGATAACTAGTTATTTTTGATACAATGGCTCAATGCATTCTGTATATCTTCTTTTGACACAATTTTCATCATTGAATATTTTCCTAAGAGAATAGTTCCATTAGCTATGTGAAACTTGCATTTTTCTTCATTGTTTCAATCTGAGACATGCTTCATGCACTTTTTTATTTTACTTTTAGGTCTTTGCAGAACTCAAAAAATGCACTCATAGTCATCAAGGTGATTGCAATTCTTAGTGAACTATGGTAAACAATAGAATTTCCAGCCTTTGGATTTCTGAGATCATCAGCCTTACAGAATGAAGAAACCTAGTCTTTCTGCCATAGAGCTACTGGTGGTTTCACACTGCCGACCTTGAGGTGAGCAACCCAACGTGTGACCCACTACACCACGAGGGATCCAAGGTGTTACACATCCCACCATATTATTTGACTTTGATTTTCAGAGATGTTCTTTGAAATTTTATTGTCAGTGATACCATTTACTTTGACTACTCTTCTCTATTCAAGAGCAAGTTTCATGAATGCCAGATACCCATTTTGGTTTTCTTTATTATTTTTTTGACATCACTGCCCTCTCTGGTGGGAGTAGGAGGCCCAGTCTTGCTCCTGGAGAGCTGTTGCTGGATTTGAACCACCAGCCCCGTGGGCTGCAGTCCCACGCACAGTCACTATGCCACCAGAGCTCAGCCATGGTTTTCTTTATTATTTTTAATTGCCCTTTTGTTTATATTATGTACGATGCTTTTTGTGCTATCCCACACATCTTCTGAGTTTTGGTCATAAGTGTGCAATATATATAGTCTGTTTTGTGATAGTCTCTAAATTGAAGAGGACTATACACATGGTCATATATTGGTTCTCAACCATTTGTTTTAAATTTCTTAAGCTCCTAAAAACAGTAGTAAAGAAACTGAAAGAACTCTATCAAACCTTTCAGTATGAAAATGATGAAGTGCACAATCAAGACGCACTGGTAATGATGAGCAATTGAAATGTGACAGTTGGATACAAAGAGGAAGGGCCAACAGGTGGAAAACATAGTCCTGGTGGTAGGAATGATGCTGGAGATAGCATGATGGAGTTTTGCAAGACAAATTCATCCTCGATGAATTAATTCTTTTTCAACCCTATGATCAGTGACTGTACATGTGGATCTTCCAAATGGAACACACAGGAATTAAATTGACCATAACTGTGGAAGGAGATGACAGAGAAGTCCACTATAAATCCACTTATAGTCCACTATAAGTCCACTATAAATTGTCAAAACAAAACCAGGAATCAACTATCAGATAATCATTTGCTCAGATGAAAGTTCAGGTTGGCATGCAAGCAATTTAAAACCAATAGCTGTATTGACTGGACTTCCTTGTAGGTGTGTATAGAACTTTGTACTTTGGGTTAGATCATGGAATGTTCTTTTTGATAATGGATGTGGTGTCATATCTCCTAGATGTGTCCTTCTTGGCACAATAAAACTTGTGATTGTCAAAAAAAAAAAGAACTTGTGATTGTCGAAAGCAAGAATGTCAATACTAGTCGATTTAAGCTCATTAATGTCAAGGCCATTCTTCTTTATGAATTCCATCCCCTTTATTTTATAGCTCCCAATTTTCCTAGAGACATATTTCATATATTACATGTTTCTAATTGTTAATGCAGCTAACATAGATCTAATTGCAACTATTTCTTCACATTTTCGGTTTTGTCCCATGAGGAAACAAAAGTCCAAAAAGTTTTTCTCCATGCATACGAATTAGATGGATTGTACTTCTGAAGAAGCAGTCCTTCCTTGATCATACTGTGAGTGTCTTTGAACCCAAGAGAGTAAGCTCTAGATCAGACAATATCCCACTGCAATCCATAAGACTTTCAGTGGCTACTCCTTATTCCCCATCTGTTCTTAGTCTGGAAGTTCTCCTAAAACCCGCCCATCATGTGTAACCTTGCTGGTATTTGAAGTGCCCATAGTATAGCATCCATCATCACAGCAAAATGCAAGCTATGAAAGCACAGCAAACTTACAGATGAGGTGGGTCTCCATTGGTCATCACAAATAATCTTTGGTTTATATATTTTAGTATTTTATGTAAGCAATATTATAAAATATCTGCCCTTTGGCAGCTGATTATTTCACTCAGCATGGTATTTTTCAGGTCAATGCATATTGTGGTATGAATCAGGATTTTATTTCTCTTAATGGCAGAGTAGCATTACATTGGGTGTATATAATAGATGTGTTTAACCATTCATCTGTTCTAAGAAATTTTGGTTGTTTCCATATTATGGCAATCATGAAAAGTACTGCAGTATACATGGCTGTATCCAGTATTTTCTTCTTTTGCTACAGCAATCATTTATGATAGTTGCAAAATACATGACTCTGTCTGCCTTTTTTTGTTAGTCAACCTAGTTTTCAATACTTCTGAGATTTATGCCATGTGACTTCTAAATCAAAATAAAAACTTACACAGCAATGTTCCTCTTACTAATTTTTCCTAGCTCCATTCTAGGGGAATTTTAATCCCCTAATTAGAAATTTTAACACTTTATGAGAGCTACAACCCAAATACATATGTTTAAGCTATATCTCTCCATGCATTTATGATCCTTTTCACTTGACTCATTTTTCATATGACTTGATTAAAATCTGATCACCTAATGTGAGTTGCTCTTGACTTCAGACAAATTTGAAATTGTTGTAAGACCATGGAGATAATGTTTAATACTAAAATCCATGACTAGATGGATTGCCATAATAGCTGCAAAAATTGGCTCAGGCAGAAGAACAATTGTAAGGATGGTGCAGGTCCATGCAGTGTTTCATGCTGTGGTACATAGGCTTGCTGTGGGTCAGAGCCAACTTGATGGAATCTAATGAAAACAATGGCTTACAATGTGCATTTAGAAATAGAGGAATAGGAGTCCTGGATGATAATTAAGTGGAGTCAAAATTATGGCAACAATCTGGAGGCAGAGGACGAGAGATTTTTGTGGGTTAGAGCATCATATCTTCCAAAGGAAAAAAATAATACAAAAGAAACATGGACATTAAAGAGTATACTTCATTAGGGGACAGAAGTATTTCCAAGTGGTAAAAATTATAGACTTCCTCAAATCAAGGCTAAATGGAGTTATTTACCAAGAATAAATGAAATGGAGTTATTTTCCACAGACAAAAATTGATTTCTATATTCATAACTGACTCTGTCAGTAGGGAGATTAGTGATCTTGAACAGATACAAATACATACATCAAAAAGTCTCACTTAAACTACTTGAGGGATCCATGCCAAGCAAAACAGAACAAAAAAAAAGCAAATATACATTCAAAGGGGTAAAACCTCCTTCCTGTGGCTCTCTAAAATAGAAATATCCCTATAGAAATGAGCATATTATTAGATATGTACAAATTGGAGTTAGTGATATGATCATACACTTACAAGAAAATAGATTTTAATATTCAATTGTGGGAGGGTAGATGGTACAGGGTATCTTGGAGGAATAAAGAAGGTGTCCCCAAATTGAGTAGAAAGGCAGGAGAGTTGGGAAGGAAGATACAGTAGTAGGATGTTGTTGTCATTCTTGTAAAGTGACATCTAACTGGCTACAACTCAGGGCTACTTTATGTACAACAGAATGAAACATTGACTGGTCTTGTTTCATCCCCACAATCCTCCTAATGTTTGAGCCCCTTGTTGCAGTCATGGTGCAAAGTCATCCCATCAAGGTGCTTCCTCTTTCTGCTGCTCTTCATTAGACCAAGCATGAGGTCCTTTCTAGGGACTGCTCTTGCTTTGTGACCTGATCAATGTAAATGATAAGAAATTTCTATGTCTTCACTTCTAAGAAACATCCTGGCTTTTACTTCTTCCAAAGCACAGTTATTCACTCTTCTGGCAGTGTAGCATGTGTTTTTCTCTTACATCATAATTTGTTATACATAAGGCATCAATTCTCCATCAGTGTTTGTGGTAGTTACATAATCATTTGTCAATTGGAGGATTAAGAATGGAGGGGTGGAGTCTAGCCTATCAATCAGGTCAGAGCTGATGAGACTTCTGTGTGGGCATGGTCTTCTGAAAATTCTGAGAAATCTCATACTTCCATCTTGAAGGTGGGAGACACCTCCCTCTCTCTACTCACTCCCCTGGGAGACAGTGCAGCTGACAAGACATTTGCAACTACCCTACTACCCTGAGCCACACAAGTTACATGGATGCAACCAAACCTCTCAAGCGGGAAAAGCCAGAGATACTCAAAATGCCACTGGATCCAAAGACTTTCTACCAACTGGCTTGAGATAATTTTGCAGTTGGCATTATTGCATGTGTTTCATGAGTGTGAAGATAACTTTATAGATTGATATTAGAGATATGGATTAATATGAGACTTATGACCTTAGACTGGGCTGGGTTGGGATGTTTTCTTAATATATAAGTACCCTTTACATAAAAATCTCTCATATAAATACATGTGCTTATGAATTTGTTTCTCTAGTCTCCCAAGAGTGACACAGTGTTTTTTATTCATTGTCTAGCTTTCACATGTGTATATAACTATTGTAAGTTTATGACTTGGACCAGGGACAGTCAACTGTCTTTGTGTATACTCCTCACTTGATTAGAAAGTGAAAAGCCACACCAATGATAATTTACCTTATGTGGGAAAATGTACCCCTAAGACATTGAGCATAGAGTGAAATGCAGATTTCCTATCTCTTGATATTTACCAAGAATGATGACTTCCCTCTGTTTTCAAGTTCTTACTTCATTTCTATGTTCTACAGCAGATCAATTTATCATCTGGTGGCATATTATGTTTAAACCAGTCTTAAAATGAAGAATATCCACACTGGGTCCTCCAGAAACATAATTTTACTTTCCAAAAGCTCTTTCTCCTTCAGTCATTTAAAAAGATGGGAACTATAAAGTTATTTGAATAATGCTGTTAATAATTTTATTATTCAAAATAGTGTTCTTTTGTAAACTCCTCTTTTCTTTCACTCATTGTATCAAGAGAAATAAAGGATCACTTTTCTCTCTTTTTTCCTCTTGAACAGCAAGAGAAATTGTATAGTGAAGTGTATTTATGTGCTGTTGCCTCATACTTTGGGGGAAAAAAACAACTTGAGAGGTTTTTCACTTTCCTCCTGAGACGTTACCTTTGTCTTCGTTTTCAACACTGAAGAGATGTACACTTCCATCCAAGTTGATTGATATGTTCTAGAGATAATGTAAGCAACTTATGATTTGACACATTTTACTTGATCCTGGGCTACAAACTGACCTGTACTGTACCATACAAGGATTGGTCGATGGCTCTACAATGACCATACAAGTCAGTACCTATGGTCAACAGGGAAGGGGTTGGTCAAACCTTGTCCCTGGTGGCCATATCTTGGAATTAATGAGGATTGGTACACACAAGCAGCCAGTCCCACACACATTTCCAGAGAGAAAAGAAGTAGGAATAAAAGCAGAGGGAAATAAAGAAGAGCAAAGAAGCAGAGAGAGGAGAAAAACTTCCTAAAGCTGGGGTCACATGGACCAAAGCCTCTAATATTGAAGACAAGACGCGTCCCAGAAAGAGATCTGTGGCCAAACCTTTGGTGAGCGATGGCAGGGTCAGCAGGAGACTATTCTGTTGTGACAAAGAGGAGCATCAAGCTTGGGTTTATCTTGCTGTACACTATCTTACCTCTCCTGGAAGTTGGATATATTCTTGCATTATTACTACCAAATGTTATCATTTTGCATGTGGGTGATAGAATATTCTATGGCAATAATCCCATATGACTAAAAATGTCATTTCTAGGTACCTGAAATAAATCTAATTATCTAAACAGTTTGGCCAAGTGGGTGAGCATCAGGTTTGTAAAGCAAAACAGATAAAGTGTGTGTTCTGCACTACTTTTGCAAGTCCTCTGACCTTTCTTGAATCCATTCTAGAATCTTTAATATAAAGAGAACAGACTGCCAGCCATAAAAGTCTTTCTTCTTGCATGCCAACTCAAACCAATTACTATTCACTACATGAACTATGATACTAAGCACAGAGGTCAAGTGCTTGACTAATAATGAGAGGGTTGCTGGTTCAAACCCACCAGTTCAAACCCATCCTTGAAAGACAGATGTGGCAGTTTGTTTTGTAAAGATTACCTCTGAGGAACCACTACAGGAAAGTCTGACTCATTCTTCTAGACTCATTTTGGGTCACTTAGACTCCATGGCAACCAGGTAATTTTATTATTGAGCCCATCAGTGACCCAAAGGAATGGAAAAACTGGCCACCAGTTCCTGTAGCAATTACAGCCTCAGAAACTCCATGGTGGTAGTTCTATGTTCAGTGGGGTCATCTAACTCAAAATCCATGGTACCCAATGACAACCTATTAATGATGACAGCCCCCAGTATGGCTCTATAGAAAAGAATTCATGTGAGCCATAATATTGCACTGGTCGAGGGATTAGGAAGAGCCAGGGCTTCAAGGAGATTCCTCAATCTTAGAACCAAGCTTTAAAAAACAAATTTGCAATTTCTAGATAAAGAATAATTTTCTTTGTAATCAAAAAAGAAAATTACAGATATGAAACAGAAAATTATTTATTATTTTTAAAGAAAACTGATATTTATCAATGTAATTAAAGTAAAAATAAGTTATTAATTTATCAAGTGAATTTTATGTGACCTCGGACACATATTTCTTAATATATTTTAAATAGTTGCTAGTTCTTTCCAACTCATTGCACTAGTTTCTCAATCATTAGTGCTTAGAATACATAACAACAAACAAACTAGAGTTCATTTCTTTTTTCTAGAGCTTATGGCACAGAGAGGAAATCATTCCATTGAGAAAAATACATGGGATTTTAGGTAGTCTTGTGTAATTAGAATGAGACATTGTTTACCTTATGTATTCACACTAATTGTCAGGATTTGTGGCAGCCAGTTTCTAAATCTAATTCAATGGAAAAACTATCATTAAGTCATCTGTATTAAATTGGGAAATTCCATGTGATCACACATGAACTAAGCAATAATTTTTTTAAAACTGGGTTTTATTTCATTAATCATCAGTATACCCTGCAAACAATGTTTCTCCCTTCACACTGAAAACCATTTAATCCCATATTATCTCACTTCATTAGCCAAATGTCCTGTTTGGGCAAACTATTAATATTCAGTCTACAGGTTGAGTAAATCTGAGAAGCAGGAGTAGATTTGGAGGAATTTAGTATCAGGATTGGTTATGGGTATTAACAATTTCCTGTATGCAGTTGACCCAATATAGCTTACAGAGAGTGAGGAAAACTTGAAGTACTTGCTGATCAAGATCAAGGGTTGCAAACTTCAGTATGGATTACATTCAAAGTGAAGAAAACAAAACATAGAAATCCTCCCAAATATATCAATAAGCAATATCATAATAAATGGAGAAAAGACTGAGGTCACCAAGGATTTTATTTTGCATGGATCTGCAATTAATTCTACTGAAAACAACAGTCAAGAGAGTAAACTGTGTGTTGCATTGGGTAAATTTGCTATATGAGAACTCTTGAAATTGTTGAAAACAAGACTGTTACTTTGAAAAGTAAAGTGAGTCTGACCCAAGCCATGATATTTTTTATCACCTCATATGCACTGGAATGTTGGATACTGAACAAGGAAGAGGGAGAAGAATCAATGAATTTAAACTTTGTTCCTCATAAAGAACATTGAAAGTACCACGGGTTGCCTGGATAAATTACAGCTAGAATGTACCTTAGAAACAAGAGTGTCAAACCTCTTTTTCTCATAGTCTGAATATGTTATCAAAAGAAACCATTTCTGGAAAGAAGGCATCTGACTTTGTAAAGTGTAGGGGCAGTGATAAACAAAAGATCTTTGGCAAGATGGGTTGACCCAACAGTTACAATGATGGGCTGGAACACAGCAACAACAGTGAGTAGGGCACAGGACCAGGCCATTTCTCTCCGTTGAGAATAGGATGGCTAAGAGTGGGAACTTTCTCGACGTCACCAAGCAACAACAATGCAAACACTCAATCAGATGTGATGTCTCTTTTCCAGACAAAAGTGATTCCCTCAACAAAACGTGCTGCTCTTCTGGAAGGTTGGAAAATGAGTGACTTCAAATGTTTAGTTAGGTCTTCCTGCTCTAGCTGCTTCTCCTTAACCTTCATTGAAGGAATTAATTCCTTTTCAGAGATGACAAAAATACCCTTGAAAAGTGAAAATCCCACACACTAAAATGAAGGACACATTTTTTTTTTTACTTAGCACTCAAGTAGATTGCATCATTATCAAATTCCTTCTGCTTCCTTCTCAGTCTTTTTCTAAAGGAGGCTTATGAAGTTTGTACTACTGGTGTCAGTTAAGGCACATCTCTTCTTTGGCCAATGATATGTGATTGAAAGTGCAGGTGTTCACTTTGTAAGAGGATTTAAATGCCATCAAAAATTTATATCACTTTCCCTTTCTTTTGGAACAAGCCTGACAAAGCATTCTCAGTTTAAACAGAAAATGGTCAATTAAATTTGAATCACACAGATAACAAGTATTTTTGTATAAGGCTATCCAAAATATTATATTGGATGCACTTATAATAATACACATATGTATGATTGAATTTCATATGGACTCTATATATCTCTACCTCTATCTCTATGACTATTATAGATACATAGAGAGCTATAAGTAGAGACCATATGGAATAAAAATTTTAATGGGAATTTTATATTTTGCAACCTGAATCTGGCAAGACCTAAGAGAGCTGGTACATCTCTGTTCCGGAATAAAGAGCAGGTGGGACAGTACCTCTGTCAACTTTCTGATGACATGAAAGGTGATGAAGCTCTGTGGTTGTAAACCATTCTGAGTTTGAGATCCCTTGTTTGTAAGACACAGTCTGGAAAAAATATGACTGATAAACCACCATACTTTCCTCACTAGGCTAGAAAGTCTTACTGGGAAGCATTTCACTTGGTTCAGCTTCCAACCCACTCTTTACTTTGACTCCATGTCCTCTGATCACCTGCCTTAAGCAGTCCTAAGCTGTTTCATGGTGGTTTCATCATTCCATTTTTATCAGAGTCCCTAATTTATGGCAGATCTCAATCTTCTTCTCTGCAATAAATGTGAATCTAGTATCCTTGTCACAAATAACACACACACACACACACACACACCACGACTATACGTCGTTTATCAATGGCATTTCTAATGCATTACCTGTATCAGCAACTGCCTAGGTGCCACTGCAGAAGTTGCGGCAGATTCTAGAAATGATGAAAGTACATGTACCTTGTACAAAAAACATATTTCAAGATAAATTCTGGTCATAGAACAATATTTCACTAATTTCAGAAAAGTTTATTGACTCCTCCCAGATTATGCATCAGCTGCTAGCAACACTGTGACTTATAGCAATACAAAGGAGGCATGAGTCTATCTTGGAGAGCAGGGCAGGCAAACTGTTTTTCTACTGGAGAACAATTGGATATTAATAATATTACCCATGGGCCAGACAAAGCCATCAACTTTAAATAAGCCTGCTATATTTGGTCAAACATTTAATTAACTCATCCCTCCCTAATAAGCTGGCTGGAACTGCTTTCCTATGGTGAGAAGTGTGATGTTACCTGGTATTAATGATTGGCTATCCCCGCCTCATTCTAGAGCATGAGGGAATTCATAAACTTCACTTGAAACTTCACTTAAGAAAGCATCTAATATATTAAGTAGGATTTGTCCACTTTTCCCTTCATTTTAACATCATCCCTTCCAATTTCCTCAGAGTGTTTAAGACTTTTTTATACTTTTAAATATCAAATGTCCTTTTGTCTGCAGTCACTGGAGTTTGCAATTTATTTATTCTCTGCCAACATGGTCTTTTAAATGTTATTTTATATGTCCCTTTAAAATAATTTATGATTGATTCTCTTAGGGAATATAGCATAAGCTACTCTTGCATATGTTAAATCCAATAAAATACATCATCTACAAAATGCACAATTTCAATGAGGTCCAATCATGAGGTTACTGTAGCAACATGAATGAAAAGTCATGGTCTCTGCCCTCAGAAGAGGCTCACTCCCCCAACCAATAGCAATTTGATATCAAGTCAGCTCTGATTCATGAAGGTGGTCCAGTGTGAAGCTTCATGAAGTTTCAATGACAGTTTTGTTTTTTTGTTTTTTCCGAAGTGGATCACCAAATCTTAAAAGTGCCTTTGAGTGGACTTGAACCTTCAACTTTTTTGTTAGTACCTGAACAAATTGACCATTTGCAGCACCCAGGTACTACACATTCTAGCAGAAATAACTAAACCAACATCTGAGTTAATTAACAATGTATGGCGTTAATAATAAATGCTAAGTAAATGTTTAAAATGAAAACATTCTAAGAGTTCAGAGATCTGTATGGGTTTGAGAACGCAGGGCGTGGGAGACTAAGTGTGGCACTGAAATATTTTCACTGGATGTAGCAGAAGGAATAAGCCCTCTTAGACAGGGATTGTGACAAGGAAGAGTAAGTGAGTGTAAGTGGAGAGGAATGTTGTAGAAAGAAAAATGATGACTGTCACAAGTATCTTAGTAGTTGGTTGTAAGACACCATGCCCATTAGACGAAGGACTTTAAAAATAATGGGAGTTCATTATTTAATGTTTTTGCCCCGACAATGACATGCTGTTGGTTGCCATTGACTTAGTTCTAGAGAGCAACCGCCTGCACAACAGGAGTGCTGCCTGCTCCAGCACCCTCTTCACAGATGCTTCCAAGTGTGAACCTACTGTTGCAGCCCCAGTATCAACCCATCTTGCTGAAGAGTTTCCTCTTTTTTGGTGACTCTTTACTGTACCAGTAGGATACAACATTTTCCAGATGTGGTACCCTCCTGAGAACATGTCTAAAGTCCACGAGAAGTCTTCCATGCTCATTTTTCAGAAGCATCTGGAGTACTTTTAAAACAGATTTGTTCATTATCTGATGGTCCCTGTCATACTTATATTCAATAATAGCATATTGCAAAGGCATCAATTATTTTTCTTTCATATTAATTTTTCAGCTTTCATATGTATAGAAGGCACTTGAAAATGAGATGGTTTGGGTCTGGGCATTCCTTAGTCTTCAAAATGATGTCTATACTTATGAGCACTTTAGGGGGTCTTATAGAAACAGACTTGCTCCATGTAACATGCTTTATTTCTTGATTGTTTCCTCCATGAGCGTGGATCCAAGAAAAGTGCAATCTTTTGCATATTGAATATTTTTTAAATTTTTAAGGATTTTGTTGATAGATCTAATTTTGAGGAATCTTTTCTTTATGCTGAGGCATAATACATACTGAAAACTGTAACTTTTATATGGATCAGTAATTGCTGTAAATCCTCATAACCTTAAGCAAGCAATTATATGATCTGCATACTGAGATATCCTGTAATTCTGATGTTACATCCTCCATGGATTTTACATTCTCAGATGATTTTGCTCATGTTTTGAAGAATGATGACATAGTAAAAATGAATTTGCCTCTTTTTAGAAACCAGGATATCAGTGGGCTTTAATTTTGCAGGTAGAGACTTACACAGATTTAGTTGCTTTGCATCTATGTGCATGTGTGCCCAGAGCTACATTGATGCGTGACCATTCCTGACTCATTGATTTCTACTCAAGACTGCGGACAGTCTTTTTTTCTCCTAAAAGCTGTACAGAACATAAGCATATAGAATCATGATTCTACTGTTTAACCCAAACTTTTATCTTTAGAATACATGGTAAAACTTTTTTTTTCTATTTGGTGGGATATAAGGGTGGATGTACGGCTGGTGATAAATATTTTGATAGCAGATTATAAGAAGACATGAGGGCAGGAGGGTGAAAGAAGAAGAAGGAAGAGAGGTACTACAGAAATGTTCAAGTAGAAAATGTTTTGAAAATGATGATGCCTAAAAAATGATGATGCCCTAAAAAAAAAAAAAAAGAAAATGATGATGGCAACATATATACAAATATGCTTGATACAGTTAATATATGGAATGTTAGAAGATCTGGAAAAGTTATGGAAAAGGAAAAGTTATAAAATGATTTTTTATTTTATTTAAAATAAAATAAAATTTTAAAAAGCACAACTTGTAAATTATGAGAGTGTATTAGAAGACTAATGTGATAAGATATGGAATCAAGGAAAACTGACGCCACAGGCATTTTAATGACACATTGGGGATCAGAGGAGCAGAAAATTTCCAGGGTTACCTTCCTGGATAAGTAATGTTCCTCTCTGTTGACATCCTATATTTGCCTTCTCTTTATGCACACCACTCATTTTCATTTTGTGACATAAAATAAGAGCACAAGGAACATTTAGACTAACATTTGTTTCACCACTTTTGTTACACAGGGATCCCCAAAAACTTTCATTCTCAAATTTGAAAGCTCAAATAAGGAGTCTAGCATACTTATTTGGGTCCGGTTCCAAGCCTTGAGGTAATCTGTTGTTACTCAAAGTCCATTTTATTGTATACAATACTTGTTCCCATGGTAAAAATGTGGATTCTAAGAGGATAAAATAAAAGTTGAGGGTGAACTATCAAATTAGAAAGATGAAAGAAAAGTGGTAATCAAGCAATGGTAACCTAAGCATCTTTTAACTAGATTGTTTAACTTGTAACTAAAGAGAAATTTGGTAAAACACTGAACGACTATCCAAAGCTTAGCAAAAGGTAAGACTATCTACAATCAAGATAAACTACCAGTCTCATAAAGACTTCCAATTGTGTTGTCTTGTTATCCAAAAGTGAGGGCTCTAACCTCTATCTCCAAAATGAAAATAAGGAAAAAATTCCAGATGTTAGAACACTAAAGGAGAGGTGACGAGAATAATTCGTTGTGGAGAGATATTGGTCTTGATCAATAGTTTCTGCAGAGCTGAAAGGTTCCCCACAAAATGAGCGTGACTGTGTGTCCTTTGGTAAGTTTGAGCCTGTGCTGTAAGTGCTCCTCTAAATTAAAGGAATCCAAGAGCAGATGATGATATCAGCCATTACTGCACATGGTCTGCCAATGTTGCAACTTGGACGGCCGCAGTCAGTACACATAAGAGTGGACAAAGTGTTCTATTTATGACAAACAGGGATATTATAAATACTAATATGTGTGATCCATCTCTTTTCAAGAGATCAATAATGGATTCATCTTTGAATTGAAAATCAGCAAGCATATACCATCTCAGGTATTTCAAATAGCAAAAGTCAAGGGCTTTTGTTTTTTTGGGGGGGCCTATTTTCAACTATATGGGTCCTTGAACAAAACCTTTTAGTTTACTATAGTATGAATTTCAAGCAAAATGCACACTTTTAGAAACAAAGACACTATCTATAACTTATCTGGTTAAAAATCTTCCTTACCTCCACTTCACTACTTCCACTCATCCATCACGTTAAGCATATTGTCTTAACTCTGGATATTCAATGTTTGTGGTTAGATTGATGACAAATATTGTGAGAAGGATCCTCAGGTAATATGCAAAATAAGATGGGCAGTAAATGGAGAAAGGATACTATACAAACAACAACAAATTTAACCCAGCCTACTAGTCTGGGTTGTTATTCTTAGGGGCCCTTCAGTCAATTCTGAATCATGTCACCCCTGTGTACCACAGAACAAAACACTGCATTGTCTCTCACCACACAAACAAGTGTTGTTCCATGAGAGTCCATTGTCGAAATCAATTTCATTGAGAGTTTCACTCTCTATTAATGACCCTCCACTTTTCCTAATGATGGTTTTTATTTTTCAGGGACTAGTGTTTCTGATAACTTGTCCAAAGCACATGAGATAAAGTCACACCATCTTCCTTCTAAGAAGAAATCTGACTGTACTTCTTCCAAGACAGATGTGTTTGTTCTTCTGTCAGTCAATGGTATGAGTCTTTGTATATATGGATATGAATGTCTACAGTGGTGGCAAGACATGTAATCATTTTACAAAAAAAATATGTAAAGAAAATGAAATTAATGGGATTTAAAAATTAGAAAGTGTGTATGCAGAAAAGTAAATAAGAAACTATGTAAGTTTCAAGTGAGAAGTACAATAGAGTTAGAGGAAAAGATAGGTTTTTAAGATAGCTATTTAAGGGAAGAATGCCTTGAAATTTTCTAAAACCTTAGACTATGCCACAATTTCCTAAAGTAAGCAACAAGTTGCTTCCACTTATTAAACATCTTAAGTTGACTCTGATTCATAACAAGCAAATTTTCAAGAAAATAAAACAGGTTGCATGCCATGATCAAAGCAATTTTTTAAAAAATGAGTTTGTTGTTAAAGTGACTCATTGTTGATTTTCCTCGTTCTCTCTAACCCTTTATTTTAACAAGTGGGTTTTATTTTTCCAGAGACTGATGCCTTCTGATAACAGGTTCAAAGCAAGTGAGTTGATGCCTTGCCATCTTCTTTATTTTTTTATCATTTTGGGGGGAGCTCATATAGCTCTTGTAACAATCCATATGGAGCAATCGTGTCATGCACATTTATACATTTATTGCCATCATCATTTTCTTTTTTTGTTTGTTTGTTTTCTGTGGGCATCACTGCCTCTGGTGGTCATGGGCACTACCCAGTGCTGCTCCTGAGAGCAGCAGCTGGATTTGAACCGCTAAGCCCACAGGTCACAGTCCCGCACTCAACCACTTAACCACTTATGGCACCGGGGCTCAGCCCCCCATCATCGTTTTCAAATTAATTTCTTTCTATTTAAGTCTTTGGTATGAGCTCTTCATTTCCCCTGCCCTTCCCCACCCTTCCTACCTCATGAACCTCTGATAATTTATAATTTTTTTTTTTTATGTCTTACACTGACCGATGTCTCCCTTCATCTACTTTTCTGTTGTCTGCCCCTTGGAAGGGGCTTGTGGGAGTCACCTAATGTGGTGTGAGTTTGAGGATTAAGAGTGAAGGGGTGGAGTCTAGCCTATCAATTTGGAGATCACCAATGAGACATCTGTGTGGGCATGGCTTTCTCCTCTGAGAATTCTGGGGAAACTGGTACTTTCTTCTTGTAAGCAGAAGACACTCTCTCACTTCCTTGGAGAGATTGGCCTGACAATGCTTGCTGCCTGAGAGATGCAACCGACACATTATGGAATCTTGAGAGTAGGGTACTGGAGAAACAAATCATGAAATTAAAGAGTAGATGTTTGTTAGAATTTTGCCTCATGGTAGTGTTTCTTCTTTGGCTAGCCAGAAGTAAGATATATTCTTGCAGTTTACTGAGTTGTTTTCTGGAAACAATATGGGAAATTAAAGTTTTGATTATTTTGTTTGGAGGCTGCCTTTGGTTAGTCCTGTATGAAGTGGCAAAACTGAATGTTGTTAATATCATTTTAGCTCAGGTGTAGAAACTGCCATTTGATTTTCTCAAAAACCATGCCGCCTAAGTAGTATGGCTGATAGAAAGCCTGGAGCTGGTTTGATGCCTTCAGACACCTAATCCAATATTTTTTGTACATAGAATGTTTAGAAAAGGATTTAGATAAGCTAAATAGGGAATGAAGTTGACTATTTAAGGATTGAATTTAGTATCTGAATCTATGTTGTTTATACTGATTTCCTCTTTATTTTTATTTATATAATGATTGATAGAAATTATTTTGGGCCCAGCGGGCAGTGATGCCTAAAACACAAAAAAGAAAAGAAATTATTTTTTTTTTTGGGGGGGGGGGGTTGCGCATGGCGACTGAGTAACACTCACCAGAGGGAATTGGCAGGAGATTGGCCCAGGGAGAGTGAATAAGAGAGGAAATTTTGCACTGCCAGATCACTGGAGGAGCATCATAAACATAAGTAGGCACAGATTCACAGGGTTTTGAGGGGCTGGGGTCTTTGGGCTTACCACAGTGAAGCCAGGCTAAGGTTTGACTCTGTCCTCACCACTGTCTGTCACTGTCTCTGCCAGAGCCACTGCTGGGATGGTTGGAGCTGGCACTGGGGCATTGTCTCATCAGAGCCACAGCTTGCTGCCAGTATGGAGCAGAGACTGAATCCTTGCAGCCCCAAGCTCAGAGATTAGCTGTATAGTTACTTTGGGTTCTCTTGCTTCTCTCTATCCCCTGGCGGTGGACTTGGTTTCTTTAAGTTAGCTCGGGGTCTTTTCCAGATTGGCTCACAGGTCAGACCAGTCCCCTTAGCCTAGGGCAATTAAGCCTGCTACACCCAGCTGGGAGAGCCCATCCTGTGCAGTGTAGCCCAAGGCTGGAGAAGTTCACCCACCCTCCACCTGGGTATTTTCTGTGCAATTTATTAGAGGCTAATTCCAGCCTGTGTGGATAGAAGAGCTCTCACATGTTCTCTGGGGGTCCATCTAACTGAGGAATCTTCCTCCAACTTGCCTTGTGCCTCACACAGTTCAGGGTGGTTCCAATGGCACTCACCTGAATTCCAAGCTGCTGTAGGAACCACTTCCCAGGATCTGCAGTGATCTGCCTGTTTGGGCTGTTCCACCCACCATTCACAGTGCTGTACATAAGAGTGGGTTGTCCACCAGACTTCCATAGCACTCCCCTTGCAGTGGGCACCCTCACGCACCTCCTGCAGTGCCCTAGGCTTCTGTGGGCTGCGATCCTGATCCTGGTGATACCATGCAGTGAAGCATCATCCTTGTAAATCCAAAACAATCCAACTAGTGGTCCATGGAAAGACCACCCAACTTCAACTCCAGATAGCAGAGTAATGGTTCACTAAGGAAAGTGTGAAGTTACAAAAGGATAAAGAGCTAGGCTAATTCCATAGTGAAATTAGTCACAGGGAGTTCAAAGACACAATCCTATAATTCTCCCAGAGAGAGACTGTGCTCTTTGAGTCCCTGTAAAATGGCACCTGATTCCTCGAAAACAACAAAATACAAACAGCAATCAGCACCAAAAATCTCAATGAAACAACAGGAAAAACAAAAAGCAATGGCAGAAAATGTACTGAACCTAAGAAAAAGACATTGATATGCCACAGAAGGAAATTTTCAGAATGATGCTTGGAGTCATACAGGATATGAGGAAAACAAGACAGAAAAAGGATGAATTGATAGATGAGATAAAGTCCATACACCAAAGAGAAATACAAGAGCTTACAGATCAGATAACAAAAACCAACAGCAGACTCACAGACTTCACAAATCGACTGGAGGAAGCTGACGCAGAGGATAGTCAAGCAGAATTTAACTTAAAGCAAAAAAAAATCTAATAAGATTATGAGAGAAACTGAAGAAAATGTAAGAGCAGCTATGTCTGATGGGATGAAGAGTAATAACATCAGAATTATTGGTCTACCAAAAGAAGACACAACAAAGAAGTAATCTGCAACAATAGTCAGAGAATTCTTGGAGGAAAACTTTGCTAAATTTAATGAATGAAAACTAGGCAAACATTCAGGAGGCTGAAAGCCAGCTAGACTGAATCCTAAGAAGAACTCACCAAGACACATAATAATTAAACTCTCCAACTTTGAAGAAAAGGAGAAAATCATGAGAGCATTTAGGGGGAAAAAAGCAATCGCATATCAAGTTTCCCAAATAAGAATATGCTCAGACCTATCATCAGACACTAATAAGAAGAGGAAAGAGTTGAGTAATATATTCCAAAAACTGAAAGAAAATAATGCAAACCCAAAAATACTCTACCCACCCAAATTACCCATCAAGATAGATGGAGAAACAAGAGTTTTCCCAGGCAAGGAAAAACTCAAAGAATACATTAGAAGAAATCAAACCTTACAAAAGATCCTTGCTGACCCAGTATGAGCAGAAAAGTAACACTCATTGAGCATATATAAGGGAACTTCACATAGAACAATCTCACCAAGAGGGCAACACGGAGAAAAACAGCCCTGAAAATAGGAATGACTTCAAGGTGGAAAGAAGCCAAGAATGATCAATCCTCACATACACATGCACAACACACTGAAAAGATAGAAAGGTGGGGAAACAACCAACAAAAAGTATAAGATAACATCATATATTCCACATTTGGAAATAACAGCACTAAATATCAATAGATTAATCTCAAGAATTAAAAAACTGAGGCTAGAAAACAACCCACCAATCTGCTGCCTATAGGAGACATATCTCAAGACTACAGACAAAATTAAGCTGAGAACCAAAGGCTGGAGAAAGACATACCAAGCAAACAACAATTAAAAAAGCAGGGGTAATAATCCTAATCTGGCATAAAATTGACCTCAAAGTGCAAACCATAAAAGAGATAAGGAAGGACACTTCATAATGCTCAAGGGAATGGTAGACAAAGAACCAATAAGCATTTTAAACATATATTCCCCAAATGAGAGACTGAATATGTAAACCAAACACTTCAAAAGATGAAAAAAGAAAGCAAAGCCTCAACAATTACAGTGGGTGACTTCACCCACGCTCTAAGAAAGATCACAGGGAAAGAAACTCAACAAGGAAACTAGAAATCTAAACACTACAATTAGATATTTTGACTTGATAACTACAGAGCTTTTCATACAAATACAAAGCAATTCACATTCTTTCCAAACCCACATGACACATATTCAAAGATAGACCACATGCTGAGGCATAAGGCAAATCAACATAAATGTAAGCACAAATTATCATCCAGACCTCTCGCTCTGACCACTGTGCCATAAGGCTGGAAATCAACAAAAGGGAGATGAAGAAAACAAGAGCAAGTAACTGGAGTATGAATAACTCTCTATTGCAAAAGGAGTGCCTACTGGCCCAAATCAGTGATGAAATTAGGAAATTTCTAGAAACCAATGAGAATGAAAACACGGCATACCAAATTTATGGGACACAGCAAAGGCAGTTATCAAAAGAAATTTCATAGCAATACATGCACACCTCAAAAAGGAAGAGCATCTCATAACTGATATGTTGTCACAGAATTTACGAGAACTAGAGCAGAATCAGCAGGACAGTACTACTAATAGCAAAAAAAAAAGAAAGAAAGAAAGAAAGAAAGAATAAAAATCAGGGTGGGGATTCAGGTAAGGAAAATAAGAAAACAATGAAAAAAATAATGCTGCTAAAAGCTGGTTTTTTTTAAAGGATTAATAGAATTGACAAACTGCTGGCAGAATAAACCAAAAAAAGGAGGGGAAAATATTCAATAGCAAGCATGAGGGATGAAAAAGGGATCATCACAACTGACCCTAATGAAATCAAAAGGATAATTACACACTATAACAAAGGGCAATATTTCAACAACACAGACAAATTCTTGGAAAAGCAGTCCCTCCCTAGACTATCTCGAATGGATGCCTAGAATCTCAATAGACCTAAAGCAAGAGAAGAAATAGACAAGGTTATCAAGGGATTACCAACAAAAAAAATCACCTGGATCAGATGGCTCTACAGAAGAATTCTACCAAGCATCCACGGAAGAACTGACACCAATCCTACACAAACTCTTCTAAAACATAGAACAAGATGGCAAACTTCTGAACTACTTCTATGAAGCTAGTATAACACTGGTACTGAAACCGGACAAGGATCCCACAAGAATTGAGAACTACAGACCAATATCCCTAATGTATATTGATGCAAAAATCATTAATAAAATACTGGCCAATAGAATGCAAAGGTATTGATTCACCATGACCAAGTGGGATTCATACCCAGGATTCAGGGTTGGTTCAATAGACCATTAGAACTATTCAGCACATTGACATGAAAAAAAAATCTATAGACCATTCAGTACATTGACATGAAAAAAAAAATCTATAGAACCACATGACAATATCAATAGATGTGGAAAAAGCATCTGACAACATACAACATCAATTCATGGTTAAGGCACTCAAGAAGCTAGGAATGGAAGGGAAATTCCTCAAGACAACACAAATTTGTTATGAAAACCCGGCAGCTAACATGATAGTCAATGGAGAAAAGACAAACACCATTGCACTGAAAAAGGGTTCCAGACAAGGATGGCCCTTGTCCCCACTCTTATTTAATATCATACTGGAGGTTTTAGCTGACAGCATAAAGCAAAAAAAAAAGTGTCAAATGTATTCCCCTGGGAAAGGAAGAGGTGAAACTATCATTATTTGCAGATGAAATGATTTTTCATATGGAAAACGCCAAAAACTCCACAAGAATAATACTGGAAGCAATAGAGGAGTCTGGCAAAGGGGCAGGATCCAGGATTAGCAATCAGAAGTCTATTGGATTGCCGTACACATTGGATAAGACCACAGAAGAGGAGATAAAAAAGGAGGTAACCTTCACAGTAGCCAAACACAAATTGAAATATCTAGGGTTATACCTGACTAAAGGAAAAATGATCTATATGATGAAATTATAGAACACTATTACAAGAAACCAAGAGTGACTTCAACAAATGGAAGAATATCCCATGCTTATGGATCAGAAGACTCAATAGAGTAAAGATGTCAGTTCTACCCACTATATAAGTTTAATGCAGTTCTGATACAATTGCACTCATTTTCTTCAAAGAAAAGTATAAAATGATCACTAACTTCATATGGAGAGGGATGAAGCCCAGAATTAGCAGAGAACTCCTCAGGAAGAATAGCATCATGGGAGTGCTTGCTTTACCTGACTTTAGCACATATTATATAGCCACAGCCGTCAAAACAGCATGGCATTGGCAAAATGATAAATACTCAAACAAATAGAAAAGAACTGAAAACCCAGAAATAAAAACATCAGCATACAGACAAGTGATCTTTGATAAGTGCTCAAAATATCCAAAGGGAAGCAGATGCCTTTTTCAAAAAGTGGTGCTGGAAAAAAATGTATCTCTACCTATAGAAAAATGAAGCAAGATCCTTATTTCACTTCATGCTCTGGAATAAACTCAAGGTGGATGACACATCTCAAAGTAAAACCCCAAACTACTAGGGTCATCAATGAGGGAATTAGGACCAACCTGAGATCTTTGACACAGTGATTACATAGGCTATCACAAAGAAGGAAGGACACAAACACAAAGGAGGCATAAATAGACAAGTGGGATACACTGAAGATAAAGCATCTATGTATTTTGAAAGACTTTATCAAGAGAGTATGCAAGAACCCAAGGACTGGGAAAGTATCTTTAGCAATGACAAATCAGATAAAGGCCTTATTACTAAAATCTACAATACCCTGAGAGCTTCTAAAAAGAGCAAAGCTAACTGCCCACTGAGGGGGTGAGCAAAGGACCGGAACAGAAGTTTCACAGAGTCAGAAATTAGAACAGCCAATAAACATATGAGAAAATGTTCCTAGTCATTAGCCGTAAGAGAAATGTAAATCAAAAAACAATGAGATAACACCTAACACCCTCATGGATAGCCAAATTCAAAAAATCAGAAAGCCACAAGTGTTAGAGGGGCTGTGGGAAGACAGGAACTCTCATCTACTGCTCGTGGAACTGTAGGTACATATATCCACTATGAAAATTGATTTGGTGATATCCAAAACAGATGGAAATTGAGATACTGTATAAGCCAGCAATTCCCCTACTGGGCATATACCCAGAAGAGGCAAGAAATAAACCATGACCAGACATCTGTACTCCAATATTCATCACAGCACAGTTCACAATTGCAAGGAACTGGAAACAGCCTAAATTTAAATCAACTAACAAATGGATTAAAAGCTGTGGTACATACATACTACGGGGTACTACACATCGCTGAAAAGCAGTTATGAACGCATGAAGCTCATCACTGCATGGGAAGAACTGGAGGAAATTTTGCTAAATAACCCAAGTGCAAAAGAACATGTACAACATGCATCTGCTGAGGTAAGCTTTTTAAAAAATGCAAAAGGGCATAGGGAATAGAGCTACTGTATACAGAAATTCCTGGGGGGAGGCCCAGGTAGTATGGCAGGGATCAGACCAATTCTAGGGCTACATATATTTTTGGTAACCAACTGCAGTGGGGGGAGGGGGGAAGGGGTGTGACAATGTGTTAAGATGGAATGGGATACTAACCCACCCATGGGGAGTTTATTGCTTATATCTCCACAGGGAAACAGAGATCAAACTTAAACCAAGTGATCTACGATGTGAATGCAACATGAAAGCGTGAAGCAGGGAACCAGTAGAGGTATCTGTGGCAGTCATGTACTTATGTTAATTTTATAATTGCAATGTAGGGCTGGAGTCTGGCCTGTTAATCTGGAGATAGCCATTGTGTAGCCGATGAGGCCTCTGTGTGGGCATGGCTTTCACCTGAGACCCCTGGGAAATCTCATGATATTTCCCTCGTGAAGATGAGAAGCTGTCTTCCCCAGTTGTTGGGAGTTAGTTTCAGAGATGATTAATCACTGGCAACACAGACTGGTGGCGTCTGGGAGGCTGGAATAGCCGAGAGACCACAAGGCTTTGCCCTGATGGAGCCAGACCTCTGAGGAGGCTTCTTCCAGCGATGAGTTGCTTCTGCCACCACAGGATGCTATTGATGGACCCTGAGCCCTGGAAGCAAGGAGACATGGGGAGACCCCTGTTGGTGCCAGGACTCTGTACCCACTGACCTGTGACTTCGTGAGTCAGAAGGAGACTTTATGGACTGATTTCAGGCATATGGGTTAATATTTGACTTGTGACTTTGAGCTGGACTGGGCTGGGATGTTTTCTCAATGTCCTGTTCCCCTTGAATATAAACCCATTCCTTATATCCATATGTGTGTCTTTGAAATTTGTTCCTCTAGTCTATCCGGAGTAACACAGGATCTGAGGATGCAATCACAATCCCAACTATGTGGGCAGCTGAATCTCTCCCCAGGGGAGTTTGCTTCAGAGGTCAGCACTGAAGCTGCAGATTGGGGAGTGAGGCATGCCTGATTAGAGCACATGAGAACAAATGAAGGTGGGGAGAGAGAGTACATCCAGGCTCACTGAGGCTTAAAGACGATATTCTCACACAAAACAGGCCATGCACAGAAGGGACCATACGGCCAGCCCACTACAAATGAATTACGTAAGGCAAGGTATATATTTTGTTTTGTTCACTTATAAATTATTATGCTTAAATGAGGGCAGTACATGTTGAATTGTATGCATTTTAGTTTTTTCTTGTTAGGTACAGATATGATTTTATTATTGTTTGTTTGAAAATTATCAGAAGCCAGGTTCTGATACATATATCATGGGTTCAATAGGCAATGGATCAGTGATAATTATTATTTATTATAACAACAACTTAGAGATCATGAGAATGTGAGAAACAGTAAGAGTTAGACACATTTCACCATCAGGGTAACATGCTCACCTCCACCCCGCTTGGTGGTTCATGTGGAGAGAAAGGAGGGGAAGAGATAACATAATGAAGGAGAGGAGCCGAGAGCGTCCGCCACTCAGGGGCCGGAGAGGGGCAGGAACAACACAGGAGCATGAGTGGTGAGCATGAATTTTCCCCATTTAAATAACCTTATGGGGGACATATGAGCCCTGTCATCACTGGTCAGGACATGTCATAAGAGGGGGCTGTCATAAGAGCTATATGGTGCCAATGGCTTAGGGATGTCTACCTGACTAAGGGGAGAGGGATGTGATAATGGAAGACCTCAGACTCCTGAGGGTAGATGAACAGGTCTGTCTTATTAGGAGTCTTTGATAATGGCTCTTGAATCCCGCCAACAGGCCTCCAGAGAAGTGAACCATTGTCCTAACTTGAGTCACGCAAAGCCCTCATATAACTGGGAACCTCAGGGAGAATAGCTAACTTAACTTGCACATTAAATGTTGTTAAATAGCTTGCTTAATATTTTAGAGTATATGATGTGGGAAAGTCCCGTCTTCATCCCACAAATGGGTAGATTTACGTGAAAGTGTCAAATTTCAAGGTGTGGTCTGTGGCAGTCACCTAATCTCATGTCTATTTAAGGATTAAGAGTGTACGGGTGGAGTCTAGTGTGTCAATCTGGAGACAGTCAATGAGAACTCTCTGTGGGCCTGGCTTTCTCTTCTGAGAAATCTGGTAGTTAATTTTTGGAAGCAGGAGACACTTTCTCTTTGGGGATACTTGACTGACAATGTTTGCTTCCTTAGACTCAACTGACGCAGGTGTTATATGTAGATCATTGTAATCGATTCACCCTTTCTTCTCGCACCTTTCCCTTACCTCCCTGGTATTGCTAGTGTCATTAGTTGACCTTAGAGGTTTATTATTCCTGGAGTTCCTGTGTTTCCAGCTCTTATATGTACCTTAGTACATGCTCGTGTCTACCTGTATTTGCAAAATATAATTGGGGTCATGGTAAGGGGAGGAAGGAGTCATTAAAGAACTAGAGAAAAGTTGTATGTTTCATCGGTGCTATAGTGCACCCTGACTGGCTCAGCTCTTCCTTGTGAACCTTCTATAAGGGGATGTCCAATTGTCTACAGATGGGTTTTGGGTCTCCACTCTGTGCTGCCCTTCATTTAGATCAATATGATTTTTTGTTCTAGATTTTTGATACATGATACTTGGTCCTATGAACATCTTATGATCACATTGGCTGGTGTGCTTCTTCCATGTGAGCTTTGTTGCTCCTCAGCTTGATGGCTGCTTGTTATCTTAAAGCCTTTAAGACTCTAGACACTATTTCTTTTGATGGCTGGGCACCATCAGCTTTCTTCACCACATTTGTGAAAGCATCCATTTTGTCTTCAGCAATGATGCCTGGAATGTGAGCATCACAGAATGCCAAGTTATTAGAATAAAGTCTTCTTGCAACTAAGGGAGTACTTAAATAGAAGCCCAATGACAACCTGTTACCTTATTACTTGACATTTAAGTATATTCACATAGATCTACTTCCCCATTGTCATATATAAATATATTTACATAAGTACATACCTGTATTTAGACCTCTATAAAAGCTTCCCACTACTTTCTTCTTTTTTCTTTTACTTTCTTCTTATCCCATTATCATGTTCAGCCTTCATTCAGGTTTCAGTAATTCCTCTTGATTACACGGCCCTTGATCAAGCCCCATGAGGCATTCTATGCCCCACTTTCCATAGATTTTAGATCATTTATTGTTCCCTTGTTCCTGGGTTAGTTGACCTTTCCTTTCCCCAGTCTCCCCCTCCCCTATGTTCTCTAGGTCCTTCTGTTTTCTCTCCTGGATTGTTTATCCCACCTGTTTTATCTAGATAGATAGGTGGAGATGATAATAAGCACAAAAACAAATCAGAGCAAAACAAAGCAACAAAACAAAACAAAATCAACAGCAACAAAAGCCTATAAATAGTCTGAGGTCGTTTTGCTGACCTCTTGCAGTGTTTTTAAGTCAAGTCTGATATGGTGCCACACCCTGGCCCCAAAGTGTGTTTTTGGTATTCCCAAATCCATTGCTTTGCTCCCCTTGGTGCTCTGTTGCATGCCCTTAGCGATTTGCACTGGTGTGGTTGGTTAAGATGGGGCACAATTCCGGGCTCTGCAGTGCTGTCCCTGGTAGTACTATGGGTCAGTAAGGGTCATCATATCTGTGGTCCACTCTGTGTATTGGCTGCTCTGAGCAGGAATAGCATCCTCAGGGCTTGGTGAGGCAGGATGTGTTCCACTCTCTCTCCTTCCTTCATTGCTTGCTCCTGTGTGCTCTGATCAGATGCACCCCTCTCGCTGAGCTGTAACTTCAGTGCTATCCTCTGAAGTGCATTATTCTGGGGGGAAGGGAGGGTTGTCCACATAGTTGGGATTGGGGCTGGCCCTGCAGACCTCTTTTTTGGTTCCCTGCTTCATGCTGGTTTGTTACATTCATGGTGCACCGGACTGCAGCTTGCTCCCTGCCACCCTCTGCTGTGGAGATATAAATGATATCCTGACCATGGGTGAGTTAATGACCTGTTCCCCCACTACCCATGTCATTTTCTTTCCTCCCTCCCTTGATCCCTCCTTCCATCTCTCCCTCCTTCCCTTCCTTCATTCTTTCTTTTCCCCTCCTTTTTAGTTTCCTTGCCACCTTCTAAGTAGAATTCTGACTATACTTTTGTCAAGATGGATTTGTTCATGTGGTAGTACAAGGAACTTTCGACATAATTCTTCAACGTCATAACTCAATTGCACTTTCTTCAATCTTCCTTAATATTGCCTAGCGTTCACATGTGTATGTGGTGACCGAAAATATAATAACTTTGGGCAGATAAACTTTAAACCTCAAGGTGACGTCTTCCTTTTATTACACTTTTAAAAGTTGTTTGTCATTCAATTTTTGGATTGGTGCTTACATGAGAGTTGATTGTAGATGCAAGTAAAGTGAAATCGTTGACAACTACAATCTTTTCTCTGTTTATCCCAACATGGTTCTTGGATCCAGTTGTGAAGATTTTGCACCTTCTCTATATTGAGCTTATATTATATGTATATGTATTTGGAGTCTGCCTTGTGATCTTCTTTAGTTAATAGACCTGCAGTTTGGTAGAGTGGAGAAAATCTGGAGTTTGAGTTTAAATATTTGAATTCTTATCTATTTTCTTACACTAACTAAGAACAAGTCACATGTTCTTGTTAAATCCAGTTTCTCACCCAAACAAAAAGGCATCCTATGAAATGAGAATATTTGCATAGATATTCTTCAAATTCCCTTCCAGCTCTGATTTAGAAGAGTTTGCTTTCTACATGTCTTTTTTTATTTCATTTTTAAGGCCTGATAGTCTGTGTTTTAACTTGAAAGAAGGCTGATGATTCTCTTTGATGACTACAGGTCTTATGAAACTAGTTTTCTATTCATTAGGAGAATAAACACCTTTAGAGATGGCTTAGTAACCATCTTCTGTCTAAAATAATTCAAAATGGTTTTCAATTGGCCTTCTCTTGAGAAATGCTAGAACTCAAAATTTATTAAATGGCAATATGCTGACATTTAGGGTCTTGAGTGAAGTGATAGATTTTTCTTTTAATTATATTTATATGCTAAGGTAAGTTAAAAATAGTGATATTAGAATTCTAGAATACACATGCATGGGTTTGTTCCAGACAAAATATGCTTAACAATGTCACTTCAAACATTTGGTAACTGTGGATAATTTCTCTCAGTATGCTTGTCTTAATCTTATTACAATGCTTTGAAAAAAAGGTACAATCAGAACAGAAGTTGTCAAGGAGATTTGCTAATTCAGTTAAATTTATGGTGGAGAGGTCAGCTCAGAAGTTTCTGGTGACTGTTGTTTGGGATCAAAGCAGTAATCCTTGAAGGAAACAAGGAGTGTGCTGCCATTGTTTTATTGGGAAAACTTACACCTCTTTACTCTATATTCCCAATTTTGTTCTTGGAAATATCTTCTTATTCTCAAAATTTATCATTTAAAGGGAACATAATCTGAATTCCTTGAGGATGCCCTGCCACTTGATATGATGTAAATAGAAGTACACCGAATTTCTCAGGGAAGTGGTAACCATTGCCATCAAGTTGATTACAACTCACAGTGACCTAACATAACCTTCTGAAACGGTAAATCACCAAGAAAGCAGTCTTTCTCCAGTGGATCAGCTGGTGTATTTGAATCACTGATCTTGTAGTTAGTAGTACAGCTTTTAGACAAGGTTTAAGAGAGATGCAAAGCCCTCCTTCAGAGTGTACAGATTTACATGGAGAATATGATGAAGCACAATAACTTCATGGTTTGATATTTTGTTTAATAAAGGATTCTATTATTTGGTAGTACGAAAGTTATATTTTTGTATCACCCATGCCAGGCTAGGATTCTTCCATGATGTGACCCAACACAGAGTGGTCAACTGCATGCTAGGATAACCTAGGAAGCAGTCAAGCAGTTGTGGGAAGAGTATGGTGGAGAATTGCCTTATTCTGATATATTTTGGACATGTTTTCAGGAGAGACCAGTCCCTGAAGAAGGACATCACGCTTGCTACTGCAGAAGGGCAGTGAAAAAATTAGAAGGCCCTCGACAAGGTGGATTGACACCATGGCTACAACAATGGGATCCCACATATTAGCAATTTTGGTGATGATACAGGACGAGGCAGTGTTTCATTCTGTTGTACAGGAGGTTGATAATAGTTGATAGGACCTAACAACAACCACCTCTTCAATCTTGTCACTGCCTCGATTGGAGGATTCATGCAGGGTTTCACCTACTCCCCGTGCAGATTAGGATAGTGGGGAAGCAAGCTCATTTCTTCTGCTGCATCTGGAGCCTGCACCTGAGTCCTCACAGAGCCATCGGAGAAGTGTCCTGCTTGGATTCACCCAACTGACCTCAGATTACATTCACCATTCTGTGGTCATTTTTTATGTGTTTTCCTGATTCATTAGAACGAGCTACGAGGGCCTGGAAAGATCTCCAGCTAACATTCTGACTGACAGACTGATTTGAATTTGACTGGGCATACCCGCTTCTCCAACTATGTGAGCTATTTCTTGAATCAAATTTCTTTCTGTAAGCTTACACATGTAAGCACTACTGGATTCACATCTCTGGAGAACCCCGTCTAGCACATGTAGCAGTTCTCTCTTAACTGAGCTGCTTCTTATAATAGTCTGTCTCCATCTCAGTGTGCTGATATCACCCAGAGGACATTTGGCAATGTCTGGACACAGACTTCCATTATGAAAAGTAGGAGGAAGTTTATATGCACCTGTGGTGGAAGCAAGGGCTGCAAAAAAAAAAAACACCCTGCAATGCCCATGATTACCCCCACATATTTAAGATAGAGTTTTACAGCCAAACATATTAATAGTGGCAGAGGTTAAGGAAACATTTTCTATTTTCCAGTTTTCCTAAATTCATCACAAATTACATGAGAAGTATAGTACAAGTCAGACATGTCATAGTGTCTTGTACACACTGCCTTCTCACAACTTTCTAAGGTTGAGTGACAGTTAACATGACTTTGCTTTCCTTGATTTTGAAGGAGCTGTGATAAAAATAGAGAGCTGGGCCAAAAAGATGACATTATGGGTGCATCTGAACTCTTAAACTGTTAAATTCATCCAATCAAATTGATTTAATGAAGTTTGCAAAAAAAATCATTGGAATCTATGAAACAGCAGGCTTCACTTTTCTACCACCCATTGAATTTTCACTTTTGAGCAAGTTATTTTGCCAGAAAGCAAAGAAAGCTTGTAGGGAAATATAATGAAGTTATTCATGAAGTACAATGTGAAATTAGTGGCAGAATATTAGAAAATCAACCCTCTTTGACAAAATTGATTAACAAGCTACTAAGAAATAGTGAAAAGACGTGCTTTTTTATCTTTTAGAAAAACATTTTGAAAAGATGAAAACTCTCGTGCTTATTTGGAATTAGCCCCCCTTCGAGAGTTTGGGACACTTCCCCCGTCAATCTCTCCTTGTTCCCCTTCAATTTCTTCCATTTGATTTGAAATGATACTACCTGTAAAGCAGAAAGAACCAGACAGCAGAAACTTTTGTCTGGTGATAGAGAAATCTGCGGTGTTTGGCATCATGCATCTTTTTCCCTTTCCCATCTTTGTTGTTATTATTTATGGGCACTGTGCCTTTGGCAAGACAAAGGTTTTGAATGTGAACTTATGATGTCTGTGAGTCAATCTGGAGAAGGGGAGGCATTTCAAGGACAGCACAAAAGATAAGCATCCATGAATTTCAATGTTAACCATTTTACCATAGGTATGCAGTGGGGGATTATTTATTAAATTTGAAAAATTAATTCCTTACAGCCCTGAGTGAGTTTTGCGTTGTCTGCCCTTGGGTTTGTACATATTGTTTTGTTTTATTTTGCTTTTCCTTTTTAATATTTCAAGAGGTAAGTTTATAAAGAAGGCTGATGATGCTGTTTTATACCTAGAGGTCTTGTGGCATCATGTCTGCATTTGTAAGTGGAACAAACAACTTTAGGGGATGGTTTAATAGTTGCCTTTGGTAGGACTTGTCTCACATTCATTAAAAGCTGCAGGTGAGGCAGCTTCCTTGATCCTCATTTCTTTTCAGTTGCCAAACAAAGGCACGCTGCCCCAGTTCTTTCTGGTGAGTTCTTTAACCTAGAAGATTGTCAATGAGAGTAGAAGTTGTATACTTTGAATATTTCAGTATTTAGAATGTCAGATGCCCATAGTCTGCTTTCCTCAGTGCTTAGAAGCATTTGGAATAATCTAGAGTTTTAATCTTATATAGCACATCAAAGTGTTTCCTCTGAAAATGTTTCCTTCATTTCCTCTTTGGTGAATGAAAAATATCATATTAGCCAATTATCTTTGAGTTAGGAAAAGGCTAGAAAAAGATGAATATCAAAGATTAATTTTATAATCTAAGACATGTTAAGGGAATACTAAACTTCCATCTGGGTTATACTGAAGCCAACCATGAACTCATTGCTATTGAGTTGATTTTTTACTCATAGCCCTGCCACCCCCACCCCACCCCACCCCCACCATAAGACAGAGAAGAACTGCCCCTGAGTGTTTCCAAGGCTGTAAATCCATATGACAACAGATGGCAACATCTTTCTCCTGCAGAGTAGCCAGTAGGTTCTAGCTACTGCCCTTTGATCAGCAAAAATGTGCTTAACCACTGTGCCACCAGGATTTCTAATTACAGGTATGGAAATCCATCTATCTTTATTTTCTCATTTAGGTTTAAATCTATATCTGAGCATAAACTTGTAAAAGTGGCATTATAGATTAAGCTTACAGAAATGCATCTGGTAGAGAAAGTATCCAGCAAGAATTCACTTTTGCCTGTCAAGGGAATGCCCATAAGAATTGTTGGTAGGTGTCTAAATGTGGAGGTAAGTAATAAGCAGGTATTGACTTCTGTTGAGATCAATATCAAGATTTGTTGACCCAAAGAGGTTAAAATTGACTGAAGAGTGGGACAATAAATCTTGTTATTGACTAGAAAGCAGAAGTCAATATATGTATTATTATAATCATTTTTCTTTTGGTAGAGATGATAGGGGTGGAGTCGTTTTAAGGGTTTAAATGCATATAGCCACATGCTCATTACATCATGATGATAGCAAATACAGGCTCTCTAATAAATAAAAAATGTGGCTATTCACAAGATATCAATTAAATTATATCATTAGCTCATCTTTCCCAATCTGAACTTCCCTTCACTCTCCTGATTAACTTCAAGTTGAAAGGTGATTGTCTAAATTTATATGATGAGATTCATTAGAACAGGGTGGAGGTTGGGTTCTCAAAATGGTGTCTCTGTGTGTTTTGTTTTTGTTTATTCTAATGTGTCTTGCAGCTGCTCTTCAGGCTTCTGAATACTGTTCCCATTGTGTGTGTGTGCATGCACAAATGTAGATACAGGCTTCTGAAGGGTCTCTGTGTATCTGTTCAACATTCTAACATTTACAGATAAAGCTCACCCATTGCTAAGATGACTCTGTTTTTCAAATGATCCATTGATTTTTTGCAAGTTAGGAAATCTTAAAAGCTGCCAAATTTAAGACACTCAATATGTGTATTTGAAAAGAAGTATTTTTTAAGTAACAGAGTATATACGAGTTCTGTGTGACTAGTTTCTCTTCACTCCACCCCCCCCCCGCCACCCCCGACTTATCATCAACCACACACTCATACGCAAGCCAAATAGAGATTTTATTGTTCCATAGTTGCAGGAGGAAGAAATGGAAAACTATTTTCCATTGCTCCAAATAGCCTTTATGTTGATAAGAAATCAAACTCTGTACAGCCGAGCTGAACAGAGCTTGCTGAGTTACACTAAATGCCTCTGTCTGTCCGGTAGCTGTGCCTGAATGGAGGGCTACACACATACAGCAAGAATGCATAAAATCATGGCTGAATATTCAGCCAGGATAGGGATGTTTCAATGTCCTAGCTCCAAATTATCTCATGTGATAATTTGATCCTATCCTCCTGAGGATAATGAAGATAAAACACAGAAGTACCTCTCCTTTCTGCTCACCTCTCAAAGGATACTAGGAATATTCAAATCCATAAATTTTAGTAAATCCATAAGTTATGGATGAAACATGAGAGGTGCTCAATGGATCACGCGATAGGGTGTCTCCAGTTCCTTAATACACCCCATTGTGCCTCACGGCTGGAGAAATCACTATATAATCCATTTTCTCCTTTAACTGTGAATTTCCTCGCTTTTACGAGTTTAGCTTTTAATGAATTACATTTACATCTGCTTCTTCAATTGCCATCAGCCACCCTATTCCACCCTAAAGCCTTTACTAACTAACATTGGGAACATGTTCCTCATGAACAGCTTCATTTGGTTTATCCCTATCTATTTGCACCAGAGCCTTGAACTCCCAGGAAGCTCTGGCAGTACCTCTCTACAAGGTGACAGTCTTGATTAGTTTGAAGAAGCTTACAACGGATCATAGCTCAAGATTTTGGTAATGAGAATGATTCCAACGCCAGAGAAAATATGGCCCAAACTTGATTATCTTCAAACTTTTAAGTTTTGAGATTTGAATTAAGTTTTGAAATGTATAACCTTTAGTGAGAAGGAACTAGTTCCGTGCTGAAAAGAGTTGAGTGGGACTGAAGCGCTCTCTGAGCATGCAACAGTATATTGAAAATATTTAGGAGACACATGCAGATTTGCGCACCACAATGTGTGCATATTCAACTAAAACACAGGAAAAGTGCATTGATGTGCATAGCTAGAAGATGACCGTGGGCTGCCAACACCACAAACCATGCTGATGTTTATCTCTGTCCACTCCATTATACAAGTCATATGCCATCGATTTCCCCATGTTCACATGCGTACATATGAAAACACTTCACACAAAGCCTTAGACATTTAAACTTGCCTTCTTACTTGTTGATTCTAGTGTATATTGGGGTCAACTCCTCACTTGGAGTCTCCTGATCCCTGTGATCAGAGCAGGACAGGACAATCGTGACCCATAGACTGTTCACTGGTGGATTTCTGAATATAGAGTGCTCTATCCCTCTGGAGGGAATGTCCATTGTATTGGGGTGACCTTAGGATAATTCTGTATGCAGCAACTAAATAATATCCCTCTCTCCACATTGTTAAAAACTGACCCCAGCTGAGGTCTCTTTCAAGTTGGTTTTTTAAATGTACATAGGGGGAGGGTGTGTGTGATTAATTCTTGTTTTCTCTTTTAACGTTTTTCTGGATATAAAATCCAGGAAAGGAAACTCTATAGAGACAGTAACTGGAATAATGGCTCGTCCGGGGTAAGGCAAGGAGATTCTGTGGGAATGAGGAGCTCATGAGTACAAATATGAAGTAAACATTGATTATGGGAAGGATTGCACAGATCTTCCCAGTGTGATTAACTCTCAAATGGTATTATTTGGAAACTATATGCTAAGAAAAATGTGAAAAAATAAAGTAGACTGTCAACCTTTTCTTTTTAGTACACCTTAACCAGGAAACTCCACTTGACACCTACTCAGCATCATCACAGCCACATGTAAGTCTTCACCGGAAGTTGACAATGACTCAACATAAGTTCATTGACTGGAAATAGAATCTAGGTCTCCCACAGGAAGGGAGAGACTTTTGCCTTGAAACCCCCAATGCCTCATTGAATTTTCTCACTTGGGATTATTGTGAAAAATATTCAACCTTGCACTTTGTCTCAAGCATATTCAGTGGGTAAATCTGAGAAAAGTTCCCAGTCTATGTAATTTTGTAGTCTTTGAATGGCTGGTTTACAGTTTCAGACTTTCTCTCTGGTTCTATTGTTCACTTGAGCAAAGCAAGTCAAGGTTGCTCAACTGGTGGGCTACCTCCTAGAACAAATCCATACATGATGCTTTAACATTGATCATGCCCACAATATTGAAAAAAAATTTCTGCCTTAGTCTTGATTTCACATACTTTACACATGCTATCAGAATGAATCAGTCCTTGGAGAAGGACAACATGTTCAGTGAAGTAAAGTCAGTTAAAAAGAAGAAGGGATATGGGATCAAGTATCAAAGAACTAAAAATAGTATCATTATAAGTGAGGGGGAGTGCAGATTGGGGACCCAATGCCCATCAATAAGTGAGGCAACATCCTCTTACAGAGGGGTCGCAGCGAGAGGATGAGCCAGTCAAGGTACAGTGTAGCAACAATGAAATGTGCAACTTTCTTTCAAATGATTTCTCCCACCCACTATCATGATCCCAATTCTACCAGACAAATGCAGCTAGCCCAGGAGATGTACACTGGAGTCGGAGGCATGGGGAATTTAAGATAGATGATCCCTCAGGACTAGTGGAGGGAGTGGTGATACTGGGAGGGTGGAGGGATGGTGGAGTAGAAAGGGGGAACCAATTTCAGGGATCTACATATGATCTCCTCTCTGGGGTGCAAACAACAGGGAGGTGGGAGAAGGGACACATTGTACAGTGTATAATGTGAAAAGCTAAGAACAATTTCTAATTTATTAAGGGTTCATGGGGTAAAAGGAGGGGAGCAGGGGAAGTATGGAGAGATGGTTCTGTGGGCCTAGGTGGAGGGAGGATGTTTTGAGAGTTATGATGGCAACAGGGGTGCAAATGTGGCCTGCATATAATTGATGTATGTATGGATTGTGATGGGAGTTGTATGAACCTCTAATGATTCTTAAAAAAAAGATTCTTAATAAAAGGGGGGGAGGGGAAAGAGGAGCTTATACCAAGAGTTCAGGTAGAAAACATTTGGAAATGAGATGGCAACATGTGTGCAAATGTGCTTGATAGAAATGATGTGCTGAATGTTATAAGAGCTGTTGGAGTCCCCAATAAAATCATTGGAAAAATACTAAAGATGTAAAAAATATTGAAGAATTTATGTATAAGGCACAATATGAATAAATCTGATATAAAATGCCAGAAAATTAAAATAAAAGTGTCTGGGACACAAAAAGAAGAAGAAGAAGAAGAAGAAGAAGAAGAAGAAGAAGAAGAAGAAGAAGAAAGAAGAAGAAGAAGAAGAGAAGCTAAGTGAGAAGATTGGCATGGTGGCTTTCACAATGGGCTCAATCAGCAAGGGCATGAGCCTGGCACAGTATCTGGTCACATTTCCTCTGCAATGCCATGGGAGCTATGTGTCTGAACAGAGCCCAAAACACTTATCTATGAAGTTGGCTCCATGACAATCCAACCAGATTTTCTCATCCTCATCTGCGAATGTGTGCACTCGTGGTGATCAAGGTTTTCACTGTTCTATTTCCAAACGCTTGGACAGGACATCAAGTATTGATTTGGAAGTTAAAATAGTATTAATGATTCAGACAATTTTCAAACCTGTAGGACAAGAATAATGGCAGTTATTGTAACTGTGTAAATGACTATCAGCACCCAAGAGTGAAGAATCCCTAACTTTCATTAATAATGTCCAATTACCGTCTTATTCCTATCATTGAAAGGTAGAACTGGAGGAACCTGAAGTGAATGAAGTCCTAGTATGTGCAGTTTAAAAAAGCACATTTCACTTTTGAAGTCATCCAAGTGAAAATCACCTCTACATTAGGGCAGAGTGATAAACATGCATGGTAATCACAAGCTTAAAGAAACATGCAAAACTATTCACTACAGATTAATAGATAAGTACAAGTGAGCCCCAACTTTCCTTTCTTACTGGGTACTCCATTCCTGTCAGGGATTATAACTTTGTAAAGAGACTTTGACTCTGTCCGAAGTTGCTATCATGTTGAGAGAGACAGATGCCAGTCTTACCTAGAAGCAGAATATTGATACAGTGGAAAAAGTGAAATTATCCACATTTTACAAATAAGTGAATAAATCATAGGAAGCATAGGCTTCCCTTGCTTAATGGGCAACCTGACACTGGTCCTAAGAGTGAATGTTTCTTTATGTCTTGTGAATGGGTTGCCTCAGTCACCTCACCTTCATCACAATTCACTTGTGACTTGCATTACTACTTGTCCCCGTCACCTTCCTTTTGGCCTCTGAATATTGGAAGTCTGAATCCTGACCACAGGATTACAGACTGTGGATTGTTGTAAGGCAAATGCAAACAGACATTTTCCTGGTGAAAATGAACTTTTGGGGCAGTCTAGAATTTCTAGCTTTAGACGCTTTATTCCTGTAGCTTTCCTAACTAGCTATTTCCCTTCTCCCTTAGAGGGAGCCTCTGCCTTCATCAATTCCCTTGACCATGCAAATCAATACTTCTGCTTAGAGGAAAGTAGCTACCTGGGCACCCACTCAACTGCTCACTGATAATTCTGCTGATTGGTAGCTATGAATAAAATAATTACACTGCTTGGAAAGGGAGCCTGTTGGTCAAAATGGAATTTGCTTAATAGTTCACTTTAAAATAGATAGATCTGGGTAGTAGTAAGAGGTGTCATGAGGAGGAATATAATAGTTTTGCTGTTTTTAGGCAATATGATGTAATTTCCAACTCCTAGTTACCCTGTGCACAGCAGAACAAAGCACCACCGTGTCCTGTGTCATCTTCACAAATCGATGAGTTTGAACTCATTGATGCAAACACGATGTATAAGGTCTTCCTTATTGTATAAGGCCTTCCTTATTGTATAAGGTCTTCCTCTTTTCTTTTATTTTTTTGCTGCCTCACTGCTTTACTCAGAATAATGTCCTGCTCCAAGGATTGGTCTCTGCTGACAACTCAAGTACGTGAGAAGAAATCTCACCATCTTATTCTCTAAAGAGTATTCTGGCTGTACTTATTCCAAGACAACCTAGTTTGATCTTTTGGCAATCCATATTACTTTCAACATTCCTTGCCAACCCTGTAATACAAATGCTATTGCTTCTACTTCTGTCCACGTTATCCAGTGTCCAACTTTCAAATACATATGAGGCAAAGACCAGGCACTGGGTGAGGTGCACCGTGGTCCTCAAAGGCATATCCTTCTTTTCAATACTTTGAAGAGTTTTATGAAGAAATTTTACCTAGGGCAACTCCTTTTTAAAAAAAAAATTCTCTTGCCTGCTGCTTCCATGAATATTGATTGTAAAGTCAAGCAAGACAAAACCCTTGACAGTTTCAATCTTTTCTCCATTTACCATGATGTTACCTCCAGGTACAGTTTTGGGGATTTCGGTTTGCTTTGCATTAAGTGATAATCCATACTGAGGGCTGCAGTCCTTGATTCTCATCAGCAAGTGTTCCCAGGCCTGCTGACTTTCAGAAACCTAGGATGTGTCACGCAAAAACAAAGTGAGAAGGATGCAACCCTCAGGCACACCTTTCCTGATTTTGAACTCTGGCTTATTTCCCTCTTCTGTCTCCATTGCTACTTCTTGATCTGTTAGAGATTCCACAGGAGCATGCTGTTGTATTCTGGGATTCTCATTGTTATCAAGGCAATCCATAATATGATAGGATCCACAGAGTCAAATGCCTTTGCATAGTCAGTAAAACACAAGCAAACATCTTTCTGATATTCTCTGCTTTGAGCCAGGAACCATCTGACATCAGCAAATGATAGCTCTTAAAACAAAATACTGAAACCCAAATGGAGAGTGAGCATGATAGTGGGACAAGAGGGAAGCAAATGGAAGTAGAGGAAGGAACTGGGGGATAATGAACACTTATAGAGATTCAAATATAGGTATGTACATAGGGGCATATATTTATAAGTGAGGATGGGGAAAGAGATTAAAGTGTATACTTATAGGGTTAGTAGTAAGACAACAGATGGGCATTGGACCTCCACTCAAGTATCTTCTTGGTTCAAGAACACTTTGTTCTATTAAATTGGCATTCCAAGATGCTCACCTTTGCGACATGATCACTGAAGACAAAGGTGTGCATAAGCAAAGGTGGTGAAGAAGCTGATGGTT
>PVJH01006175.1:52346-104474 GCA_004026705.1 Nesogale talazaci
AAACAAGCAGCCATCTAGCTCAGAAGCAACAAAGCCCACATGGAAGAAGCACACTAGCATGTGGAATCATGAGGTGTCAAAGGGATGAGATATCAGGCTTCAAGAACTCAAAAGCACAACTTTGCATGCTCACTTTCCTGATATGATCCCTGAGGACAAATGTGTGCATAAGCAAATGTGGTGAAGAAAGCTGATGGTGTCCGGCTACCAAAAGATATAGCATCCGGGGACTTAAAGGCTTAAGTAAACAAGCGGCCATTCAGCTCAGAAGCAATAAAGCCCACACAGAAGAAGTACACCAGCCTGTGTGATCATGAGGTGGTGAAGGGATCTGGTGTCAGGCATCACTGAGCTAAAATGATATTATTATTAATGAGGCGGAGTACAGATTGGGGACCCAAAGCCCATCAATAGGTGAGGTGACATACTTTTGCAGGGGGGTTACAAGGAGGAGATGAGACAATTAAGATACAGGGTAGGAGCCATGAAATATGCAACCTTCCTCTAGTTCCCATGCTACTTCCCACCCACTATCATGACCCCAATTCTACCACACAAATCCAGCTAGACCAGGAGATGTACAGTGAAGTTAGAAATATGGGAAACTTAGGATAGATGATCCATCAAGACTAGTAATAGGAGTGATAATACCAGGGGAGTGGAGGGATGGAGGAATAGAAAGGGAGAACCAACTTCAGGGATCTACACATAGCCTCCTCTCTACACATGCCTCTCTGGGGCATGGACAACAGAGAAGTGAGTGTTGGGACACATTGTACAGTGTACAGGATGAAAAAATAATTTGTAAATTACTAAGGGTTCAAGGGGAAGGGGGGAGGAAAGGTAATATAGGGAGCTGATAATGGGGGCCTGGAGGGAGGGAGAATGTTTTGAGAGTGATGATGGCAATGGGTGTGTAAAAGTGGCCTGCACACACTGATGTTGTTAGGGATTGTGATGAGAGTTGTAGGGGCCCCCCAATAAAATGATTCATTTAAAAAAGGGGGGGAAGGGGAAAGGGGAGGGTTTTTTTAAAAAAAGAGGAGCTTGTATCAAGGGCTCAAGTGGAAAATGTTGGGAAATGTATATGGAAACATGTGTGCAAATGTGCTTGATACAAATGATGTACTGAATGTTGTAGTAGCTGTAAGAGCCCCCAATAAAATTAAAAAAAAAAAGAAAAAAAAACAGAAAATGTTAAAAAAAAAAACAGGTTGTCTTCTGAATCCAGTCTGAACTTCTGGCATCTTCCTATCAATGTACTGCTACAACCATTGTTGGCTGATGTTTAGAAAAAATTTATTTGCATGTGCTAAGTGGATTATTGATGATTATTCTATATCATCAGCATTCTGTTGGGTCACATTTCTTGGGAATGGGCACAAATATGGTTATCTTCCATTTAGTTAACAAATTAACTTCTTTCCAAATTTCCTGGCTTGAGGAGTGAGTGTTTTCAGTGCCTCATCAGCATGTTGAAATATTTTAATTGATATTCTATAAATCCCTGGAACCTTGTTTTTGGCAAATGTATTCAGTACAGCTTGAACATCTTCCTTCAGTACCATTAGTTCTTGCTTATATGCTATCGCTTAAATGATTAAATATTGAATAGTTTATTCTTGGTATGGTGACTCTATATTTTCTTTCTATCTTTGCAATACTTTGCTCGTAGTGTCTTTCAAAAGTGCAATCTGACACTTGAAATTTTTTGAGTTCTTTCAGTTAAAGATATGCTGAGTGTGTTCTTCCTTTTTGAGTTTCTAACTCTATATCTTTGCACAGTTCATTATAATATTTGACTTTTTATTCTCAAACTGCCCATTGAAATTTTCTGATAAGTTCTCTGATTTCTTCATTCCTTCCATGTGCTTCAGGTATTCTATGATTAAGAGCAACTTTTTGAGTCTTTTCTTCTACTTCGATATTTTCTTCCTTCCCTGCTTGTGTTTTTTAATGGATTTTTCTATCTTTGTGTATGATTTTTAAGTTATCCTATAGCGAAATATGTCTTGTGTCCTTTGTGTTAAATGCACCAATTAGCTTTTCTTGAGAGATGTTCTTGAATTTCAAGTGGGATAGGCTCAAGGGTGTACTATGGCTCTCGGGGACTTGTTTTCATTTCTTTTAGCTTCACCCTAAGCTTTCATCTGAGCAATTGATGGCTTGTTCCACAGTCCACCCATCTTGGGTTTATCTGCTAAGACTTAACTTTTCCATTGTCTCTTCTCAGAATGGAGTCATTCTGATTTCTCCGTATTCCATTTGAAAAAATCCACATATGTGGTTTACCTTTTGTATTGTTGAAATGAGATTTGAGATAAAAATGTTGTTTTCCTTACAAAACTCAATCATGAACTCTCTGGCTTCATTTCAATCACCAAAGCCAAATTTTCCAGTTACTGTTCCTTCCTCTTTGTTTTCAACATTTATATTCCAATCACCAATAACTATCCATGCACGTGGATTGCACACTTGATCAATTTCAAACTGAAGATATTGACAGAATCTTCAGCTTCTTCATCGCTTTCTTTGGTGGTTGTCCATAAATTGGATTAATAGTTCTATGTATTGGATTACCTTGAATGTGGATTGGATTGGAATGTGGAATGTGAATTGGATTACTTTGAATAGATTTAATTCTATCAGAGACAGCACTGTGTTTCAAGAAATATTATGAACTGTCTTTTTGATGATCAATGTGCTGTTCTTCCTTTTGATTGCTTCATTCCATACATAGTAATCCACATTTTTTTTTTCTGATTCGAACTGGACAATACCAGTCCATTTTTGGTGAGCAATACTTAAAATCCAGAATATGCTAATAAAGTCTACAGAGTGATATGAAAAGATATTCAGATACATCCTGAGCCAAAGAAATGCAAAGCAATTCAGATGTAGTAGTGACTGACATGGGAGAACAGATTTTCTTCAGTAGATCATAACTCAAACCACTGGCATCAAACCAATTTCATCTCATAATGATCCCATCGGACAGGGTTGACTTAGTTCTTATGGTTTCTGAGAATGTAAATTTATATGGGAGTACACTGCCACATATCCTGAGGAAAGAGCGGTGGATTTGAACAGCTAAACCTAAAATTAGCAGCCCGATGCTTGACCCATTCACTATACGACCGCCATTCCTTCTGAGTAGATAACTCACAAAGTTACTCAGACTCTGGAACCAACTTGTTTTTTAAGGTTCTGGTGCCCAGGATGACTGATATGAATTTGGCTCAATGTATACCAGTAGATTTCTAGCAATAATTCCATCAACTCACTTGTCCATATCACTTTTTATTTGCTACCAACTGTGTATGACAGTATCTTTCAAAATTCCTTAGGGTGCTGTAATCATTTCCTTAGTAAAGAACCATTTCTTTAACTTGGCAGTTAAAAGCTAATTACAAAATATTTAGGGCAATCAAATATGATACATAGATATTAATATTTATAGATTGAAGAAGATGCTTATTTTTAGTATATTATCTAAAATAATCTATTAGAGAATATATAAACCTTGTGATTCCAAATTAATGCTGTTTTATGTAATTAATTGATTTAGACTTGGGAATCTGAGTAGTAATTTGGCTTGTATAATTACTACAATGAGTTTTTAGAATAAGTTTTTAAATCACTTAGGAGAACTTAAGATTCAGCATGTCTGACTTTAATTTATTAAAGAATTTGAAGGTTTTAGAAAGATTTATTTTGAAATAACATATTTGAGTTACCTAAGTAGGATATATAATGTATTTATTTTGTAAATGTAGTGTAAAATGTTTAAAAGTGTTTCATTAACTTAGTTTGCAAATGAGGCTAAGCATTAATTAAAGGCCTCATAAAAGTGATTGCTAAATTTGCTAGACTTGTAAATACAAGATTATGGAATAACATTTTTTTCATTTTTTAAATCTAATAATGCAAATCTATTTTCAACAAAGTTGAGTCTCTGAATAACCTTTCCTGTACACACTGCTTACTTTTAAAAATATTGACAAAGACAAATAAAAGCAAATAATAAAGAACATAATATTGTTGCAAGAGAAAAGCCTTCCAATTGAACACTGAGTGCTACCAGTGTCTCCAAGTTGTTAACTTTTCTATTTTTCAGTTTTCTTATTTGAAAAATCATAGTTCATACACAAAAACTGTCAAGTTACTCAAATGAGTTAATGTATACAGAGTACTAAACAAAGTGCCTGACACCATATTAAAGGCTAAATAAATGTTAGTGAATCATTAAGAGGGTTCTTCTACAGGCACAATTCTCACCCTGATTTTCAAATAGATGCCTTTAGAAAGAGTGCATGATAATTACAAATTCAGTGAAATTCTTACTAGAATGCTTTGTGCTGGTGGTGGTTAAAGAGAGAGTAGAGAAACCTTGTTTCTGGTGAAGAGAGACCCCCCAATAATGAATGATAGAAATGGGTATTGTTTATCATCAATAAATTTCTTTTAATTTTTTTCTGATAGAAATTCTTGTGCACTGCCCCACAAAGATACCCAGTTACTTTATAATCTGTTTAGCATAATCAAGTGTCCTTTTATAAAATGAAGTGGGCAAAGAGTCATCTTTTCGGCATGCAAGATGGAATATTTTAGGATATTTAATGCTGTATTATCTATGATAATCAAAAAGAGTAGAACTGACATACTTTGAACTGACTTATTAAATTTATGATATAGCTATTAAAGAGTATATAATTCATCTGTCAAAACATTACGGGAATTCATATGTTATCAGGAAAACATATTCTTTAAAACACAGATCAATGAATTTAAAGGCTCCAATTCAAGGCAATCTGTGTGTCCACACATGCACACACAGACATAGATAAGGCATAATATATTGCTATGAGGATACCAGTTCATATATGCAAACTTTTATTCCAAACAAACATTTTGAACATGTTTCAATGATGAGTAGATGACTGAAGAAAGTCCTCTCAATAATATATTGTCTACTAGGGAGTTTTAAGAAAAAGTATTGTGTGAAGACCAGCTAATTTAAAGAACTGATCAGTATTTGAAGCAAAATCAAGATCAATGAAGATGATTTTATGGAATAATGATAACCAGGAATGAGTCCTTTTTGTCGATGTGATTCAGAGAGAAAACCCAAAACAAAACACTGACTTGTGAGAAAGCTCTGGACCAGTTAAATTTAAACCAGAAAGATCAGCTCAGAAAACTATGGCAACTAATATGGAGGACTTTGAAGGGGTGATCTTCATAAATTTTTATCAAAAGATACAGGTCAATTACAAATATTTATTAGGAAGAATACTTTTGCCATCAAAAACTGTGCCATCAAAAGAATACTTTTGCCATCAAAAAACTGGCAAGAAAAAGTCTAGAGACGTGATGCAGAGAAATTTTCCTTTTCCCTCATGACAATGCCCTTGTTCTTACATCAAACAGTGTAAGTTATGACAAAGCAATAATTTATAGAGTATTGAAAGTTGGTGGGGGAGTGGGGAGCAAGGATGGAGGGGAAGGGATGGGAGGCTGATGTCAGAGGCTTGGATGGAAAGGTGGAGGTTCAGAGAACAATGACAGCTGCAGGCATGTGAAGAAGCATGGCACGATATTTATATCTATGTATTATGAGAAACGATATATGAGCCCCCAATAAAATGATTTTAAAAAAGGTAAGGTAAGTAGAGGAGAGGGGGAAGAGGTAATCAATCACAATGATCAACACATTAACACCCCACACACACCCCACTGACGGGCATGAGCAACAGAAACCATGGGGGGAGTCAGCAGTCCATGTAAGACGTGGAAAATAATAATAATTTATAATTTATCCAGGGGTCACTAGGGTGGGTTGGTGGAGGGAGGGAAAAAAGAGGAGCTGATTCCAGGGCTCAAATAGAAAGCACATGTTTAGAAAATAAGAAGAGCAACATATGTGCAAATATGCTCAGTACAATTGATGTATGAATTGTTATAAGAATTTTAAGAGCCCTGTTAAAAGGATGGTATTAAAAAAGAGAGAGAGAGAGAGCATGCTGTTGAGAAATCTCAACCTCATCCAACTTACAGCCTTGATGCTGTCCCTTCAGACTAGTTTTGGTTTCCTGAACTCAGAGATTATTATAAAAGTACATAATTTTGAGTCCTTACAGATTGCCAAAATAACAAATGTTCCATGTGTTGTGAATGAAAGAGTGCAGTGTTCTCTGGGAAAGAGTTAGAGAAGTGGAAACACTGCCATCAGAAGCTTATCAACCTATAGGGAGCACCTGTTGAGAAAAGATATGTTCCAATTTTCATATTTTTGTTAAATGAAAGTCTCAGATTTCTTAGACTTACCTCTATAAGTAAAAGAGACTGTGAAACTTGCTGTTAAAGGCAGAGAAACTAAATCCATTGGAAAAATAATGAAATAAAAGAGATGAACAAAACATTTCAAGGGAAGATAGAGTAGTCAAAATTAAAATATGGCATCATGTCAAAAGATGAGTTTGAAATCCAAAAAGGAAATTTCATGTTCAACTAAATAAAGAAAAATTTCAAGTCCCAAATGCAATCTTGGATCATTATCAAAATACTGAAAGATAAAGGAAGCATCAAAAGGATTTGGAAAGAATATACTATCACTGTAAGAAAAAGAATTGGTCCATATTCAACCAATTCAAGAGGTAGCATATGATCAAGGAGTGATGGCCTTGAAGGAAGAAGTCTAAGTTGCACTGATGGCATTAAAGGAAAACAAGGCTCTAGGAATTGGCAGAGCACCCATTGAAATGTTTCACAAGTTCACGCACACTGAAAGAACTCACAGCGTCAATACATTTGGAAGACAACTTGAAAAATCAACTGGAAGGAAACCACACAGGTGTACATTAAGAATGGAGGTGGTCCGACAAAATGTGTACAACATTAAATGATATCACTAACATAAAACACAAGTATTGCTGAAGGGTATTCAAATTTGTATGAAGTAGTTCATCAACAAGGACTTGTCAGAAATTCAAGCCAGACTATGAAGAGGATGTGTAATGAAAGTCACTGCTGACTCAGATGGATCTTAACTGGAAGCAGAAAATGCCAGAAAAGTACTTATGCAATTTTTATTGACTGAAAACACAGTGTTTGACTATGTGGTTCATAATAAACTATGGACAACAATTTGGGGAGTGGAATTCCACAGGCACTTCATTGGACCCATGAAGAACCTATATATACACGAAGATTTAGCCATTCAAAACAAAGTAAAATGAAATTATTGCATCAAGGTGAACTTTATGGTAACATCCCTATATATTTTGGAGGGGGCATCATTGCCCTCAGGTGGTGGGAGTAGGAGGCCCAGCCTTTGCTCGGTGGAGCTGGAATTGAACCTCCATCCCAGTGGGTCGCAGTCCCACGCACAACCACTACGCCACCGGGGCTCAGCCCCATCCCTATATTTTTAAAGTAAGAAATTTGTTTTGATGAGGGTGAGAGAAAAAAAGAAGCACTAAATTACCTTGTCTTTTCTCAACCAAGATGTCTGATCCACAGTGGATAGCCATGGACATTCACGAGGAAGATATGATATAGCCTCCTCAAATGCACTATAAATTTTTCTCCAAGTATGAGGTACCAGAAAGATAAATATACCTTTAATCAAATTTTCAATTTTTTTTCTAAAAACAGAGATGAAAAATCAGCTTCGTTTTCCCCATTTAATGAATTCACTCTTGGGACCCATTCAAACACATTGACTTTGGCTTTGATTGACAATGACTCATGTGCTTCAGATAACAGGTCAGTTTGCCTTTGTGATCTGTCTAATTCTCACCATCACCTTTTCTTAAGGTCAGTATCCGCCTCTTTGGAATCCCTTGGTGTTGGAAACAATTCATACCTTTGCCTACTCACGTAAGTACTGGATGTTCACATCCGCCCAGGAGAAAACCATGATGATCTATTTCCAAAGCACCAGCCATTGAAAACACTGTGGACTTTGTGGTCTCTCTAGCATACATGGGTTTCTATGGGCAACTGGAGCGGTAGAATTTAACAGAGGCAATCACTGACTTGTAAAGAAATTAAGTGATTAATTTATAGATGTTAAGTGGTGCAGGCAAAACTTGAATTTCCTTCTGCAAAGTCTATATGTTTCCCTCACCTTTCCATCCTCTTCCTATTCAACCGCCCCTATTGCAGACATTGAATACCTCACAAGGAAACCTCAATACCACTTCACCTCTAGAATAGCAATGCAAATACACTGGGATTAGTGAGACAAACAAGTGGAGAGATTTGGCACAAATTATTCAGTCTACTCCCATGACAGAGGAGAAGGGTTTCTGGGGATCCATTGTATCACCTAGGACCACAGAGGCAGATACAAAGGGCCAGGAGGCACCTGCATATAATAAGGCGGTATTGACTTCTGCTGAAGTCAAGAGCAAGATTTATTAACCCAAGAGATAAATATTGACACACAACTTGGACAGTTCCTCTTTATCTTTCCAGGAGCCTGGTAAATCATTCAGACTGCCACTGAGGAACCTGGAAACTTAGAATTTCCCTCTAGTTTTATATGCATCTGTAGTTATACCCCTCTTGGGGGAGAATGATCTTTGTAGTGTGTTTTAGAGGGATATTTAAAATCCTGTTAAATATTGCTTTATTTTTATCTGTTCCAAGACTCACTGCGCAGAACCTCCTGGTTTTCAGTAATATGCTTCCACATCTTTAAAGTTCACCTACCCCCACCATGCTCTCTATATTGTCTGACTGTGATTTCCAAGTTTTAATTCATTTCATGTGATAACTTCTCTTCTTTTCAGATTCTATTTTTCTCGCCAGTGTTTTGCTTGCTACAGAAACCCCTCCTATGCCTTCAAATCAACCAAGTGATGCCTTGGGAACGTTGTACTCCAAAGCCCTTGGTTGCAATTTGTCGAGTGTCAAATCATAGTACATCCCTTTCTCCTGAAGTAAAGTACTTACCAATGTCCCTATAGAGAAAAATGGCATAGGTATTCTAACACCCATATTTCTCTCCCTTTGAAACGGGTCTTAAAGCTGTTGGGTGGTCTCCCAATTCTGCTCAGATCTATTCTCCTCTCCTCCTGAATGGCACAAGACTTTTGCCTCAGCCAACCTGCTTTTGCTTAGCTAAGCTTCTCAGATCTCCTCCCTCGGTAGTTCTTGTCTTGGGGTTCATCTCCTCTCAGCAAAGGTGGAGCCCTATCCTCACATTATATTGACAGCTTCAGATGTTGAGTCTGGCAGGCTGCAGAAATATATTCTCTTCATTTAAATATATCCCTTCCTTGATCAGGAAAATCAACACTTTCCACAGCCATTTTTTAGATAAGAATGAGTACCCTTAAGTCTCTAATCTCTTGAGTCCAATAAATTACTCACAGTACCTATTCTAGTTACTTTGAAATACCTTGGAAGCATTTTTGGCATTAACATACTGCATTGTAGCTTTTGAAGCTTTATTACTTTTTGGTTCTTTTTTTATTACATATTTAAACTCAAATCCCTTCCTTTCCAAGAGACGTTCTTTTCCCAAAGACCTGCATGGAGAAAGTACAACTTTCTTTGTAAGTATGTTCCTCCTCCAGTCGCTGAGGGCTTACAATCACACTTTGACTACCTCTGTCTCTGGTTTTCTTGGAGAGAGTCCGAGTCCACGTGGTGGCAAGACAGGAGGAAAGGCAAAGCACCTGGTGTGTGGGCATGACCAGCGGGGCATTTGACTCCTGGCCTCCTTGTAGCCTGAGCCAGCACCGTGGCTCCCCAGGTAACACAGGATCCTGAGGGCAGTGACATCCCTGTGTGGTGCAAATTACTCATATCATTAATGTGCTTGGGTGCTAGCCAAAGACTAGAGGTTTGAACCCACCCAGGGGCACTTCGAAAGACAGATTTGGTGATCTGCCCCCACACTTGAAAATCCAGGCGACCACATGGAGTGCCAATAGTCCAGTGTGACTAAGTGACCAAGTCGATGGCAACTGGTCACCAATTATGGGACAGGTGTGAGTCTCCTGCAACTGGTTTTAGCTGAGCTGAAGTTCACAAGCCACTTGCACACTTCACCTTCCCCGGGGTGGTACTGAACTTGGCCTTGACGCTTGGATCAGGTCACGATGGGGCAGGACATAAAGGGAAGGGGTGCTAGCACCGCTCTCTCCCTCCTGTGAAATGTCTTGGGGAGAATCAACAGTGAGACAGCCCTTGAAATTCCCCAACGAAAATCCAAAAAGGCTGAAAATCAATCAATGGCCACACGGTGGCGTGATCACATTGGTGTCCTTTCTGCTCCAACTCCCATAAAAAAATAAATTAAAAAAAAAAAAAAACCTTTTCATCACAAATGTCTGAGGACAAAGGTATCATTTTTACATTTAAATAAAAACCACTTATCACCAACATGTATAAAGTATGGCACTGTATCCAGATAGCTGTCTGAGTGTACTGGATAGTGAATAAAGAGGGAAAGTTGCAGAGCACAAAGGTACGTTTTATTTTCCCCACACTACCTGTGAGAAGCTGTGCTCTCCCCACATTTGAGGGCCATTTTCTTTGGTTGGCTGAATGTGATGTACCATCCCTCGAAGGATGTAATTTAAAGGTTAAGAACAGAAAGCATTTAAGATATCCTTTAGGGCATGCCAAGGAACTTTAGTGAAGTGCGATTTACTTTAGATGTAGAGTGAGCATGAACAGATGCAAATGCTATTGAAAGAGTTTGAAATGTCATCACGGGAGTGAAAGGGGGCAGGGGGTGTGTGCAGCTGAAGCTGTCATCGGCAAGTGTCCCGATGCTGCTGCTCGTTGAGGCAAGAGATCTGCTCTTATTGATGCATGTGTACCGGGGATCTCATCAAACTCTCTGAGTATCCCATCAAAATCAAGACCATTGTCATCAAATGAGTCTAATCCACAGCAAAAATATAAGGCAGAGCCCAACTTAACTACCCCATCTTTACAGAACGAACTGCCATTCTTTCTCCTGTGGGGCATCTGACAGATTTTATCCATTGCGTTTTGGTGAGCTATTGTAAATGGAACCATGGAGGCCCCAGGGATCCTTCTCTCTGTTACTTGTCCAATATTTTTAAATATTCCAGAGCATTGTGGTGGGAATTCAATAAGTGAATTGGCATCCACATAGCTGCCCTTAGCTCATAAAACATTGTGTGAATTAGATAAAAAATGAGATACACTTTGTCATGACAGTTCCTGTGTAAGCCATGTTCTCTAAAACCGTTTGTTATTGTGGCATCACCACCACCATCATCGTCACCAACATCGTCTTATCTCTTGGGGCCTTTTCACTGTAGCCTTACTACATCCAATTCATTCTACCGAGATGTCAGAAATGAATCTGTAGATGGGACGGGGTCCAAGAATGCTAACTTGAAGCAATTTGAAGTGAATAGATTTATATTCACCAGACAGTGGAAACTAACAAATAATTATTCATGGAAGTATTGTGTGTGTGTGTGTGTGTGAGTGTGTGAGTGATGGGGGAGGGGTGATACTCAAGCAAGTATGCAAATTAGAAAAAGGATGAAGCATTCTTTACTCACTCATTCTCCTAGCAGCTCTCAATGAAACCGCCTCTACCAGCCTCAGTTCTGTCAAGCTCAATTCTCCCTCCAAGTTGTATGGGAACCTGCAGACACTTCTACAATAGGCCTTTTGTTTGATTTGGTGCTTTTAAAGACACTGGCTTTCTCAGGTGAATCCCACAGAGGGTTTTTTAGGTGCTGATGATTTTGTAAGGTCTTGATGTGTCATCTTGCCTGGGTATCAATATGAAATGAATATTTTACTAAGTGGCGGATGGATGGTTACATGGAATGCTTGGCTGTCATCATGGAGTCGGAAAGCAATCCTGGGCAAAGAACCAGTTGGCAGGCGCAAACTCTGGCAAGCCAAAGGGTTTCAAGGTGCCTTTTCATTAAAAGTGCATTGCTATTTGCTTTAACTATGGCATTAGGAGCAATGCCAATAATTTGCATTAGAGAGAGTGCATAATAGAGGCAAGGTGCCTGATGAGGGATCTTCCAAATCTAAATAAAGCAAACACTGACATGGGAAAGGTGAAGAGCAAGATGATTTTGCTCTTACACTTAGCATCTCATGCAGAAGGACCTCGGCATGTTTTTCAGAAAGTGAACAAAGAGTGGGATCATGCCATGTTTTAGGCCACTCAGCACTAAAACAAAGCAAAACAAAACAAAACAAAAAAACCGGGCCATTTCACTGATGAATTCTCACAAGAATTGCTGAAAAGATGGGTGGACAAAATGGGCATATAAGCTGACGTGGTGAAGAAAGCTGATGGTGACCGGCAATTACAGGATACAGTATCTGGGGTCTTTTGGGCTTGAAGTTAAACAAGCAGCCATCTAACAGGGAAGCAACAAAGCCTATATGGAAGAAGAACATCCACCCATATGTTCTCTGTGGGATTTAAGACCCCAAACAAATAACCAATTCAATGTGAATAAGGTGGTGAGACAGGGGACCTAAATTCCATCTGTAGACAATCGGACAGCCCTCACAAAACAATTACAAGGAAGGGATGATAGTGTGCAATATACAAATACACAGTATTCCTCTAGTTTTTTAACGGTCCCTGCCACATATCATGACCCCAGTTCTATCTTACAAATCTGGTCTGGCCAGAGCATGTACTCCAGTACATACATGAGCTCTCAAAACACAGAATCCAGGACATATACCCTGCCCCATCCCCCAGGACCAATAATGACACTATGAAAGATACTATGAGTAGTGATACTATGAGAGAAGGTTGGGGGAGAAGGGGGATAAACGGGGAAGAGATCGCAATGATAGAGGTACAACACCCACCCCTAGGGGGATAAACAATAGGAACGAGGGTGAAAGGGGACTCCAGGTAGGGCAAAATATGAAAATAAAAATAAATGATACATTATTAAGGGTTCACAAGGGTGGGAAGATGGGGGAGGAAAAAGAGGAGCTGATACCAAGGACTCAAGTAAAAAGGAAATTGTTTGGAAATGATGATGGCAGCATGTTTATAAATGTACTTGACACAATTGCTGTATGGATTGTTGTAAGAACCATAAAATCTCCCAGTAAAATGATTTATTTTTAATGAGGATGTCTAATATGTGGATAGAAGTTTATGGTGAAGGGAGCTTTCTTAGAACATGCAACCTGATTAATATGGTTAAAGGCTATAACAGTCAAGTCAATAATGTTTAGGAACAGGTCTTATTGTACTCATTATGGGAAAATGCAATCTTGGTTTTCTAAAAAAGGAAAGAAGGAAAGGAAAATAGTTTCAGACTCAACTTTTCTACTACAAGTCACAAGATCTCTTGACATCAACTTTTGAGTCCCTTTGGAGGTAAATATGTTATTAGTGCAAGGCAAAGATGAGTGTTGCAAACAACCAGTAACTATGACTTTTTATGATATGGGTTTGACACTTGGTTATGGAGCTGCTGCAAAACCAAGCCACTTGAAAAGTCATTGATCTGATGCACAATATTTTCAGAGCAGATATTGTAAATTCTTCTATAACAGAGTCACATTGGATAGTTTATGACAAGTTCTGAAGCAGTGACTGGTCATAACCTGGAAACATTCACATGGTTAAAGAAAGGACATTAACAGGGGCACTAGAGAGAAGCAGGAGCCTTCTTTCCCAGGTCAGCTTGGGAGTCACATACTTTTGTCTGGGTGATGTCCCATGGATATCCTGGCCCTTCCTATCCTCAGGACACATGGTACAGCATTGATGACCAGAAACTCACTCCATCTTTCCATGATAGAATTGCAGCTCAGTGAGTTGGTGGAGTTGGAAAATTGTTCAGGAACAGAAAGAAAAGGAGAACTCTGGTACATCTACCCCCACTGCAGTGATCGCTATCAGGTCTGCACCTGTGTTTCACACACTGGACTTCAGAGCAAGACTATGTTTTAACAAGCGGCTCCAATACTGAAAAATAAACAATGGAATCAATCAACATCAGTAATCAAAGAGACAATTCCCATTTATGGTGACTTCATGTTCACCAAAGCATACCTATGATCCATAGTGTTTCCAATGACTTATTTTTTCAAAAGTAGATCACCAGGTCTTCTTTCAAGACTCCTCTAGGTGACTTTGAACTTTATGCTTTCAGTTAGCAGCCAAGAGGTAGTCATGTGACCATTCAGGGACCCCCTAACTAATGTAACAGTTCTCCCAGAGAGGGAGATGGAGAGAGATGAGAAATGGCAAAATGCAACAAAATCAAAGCTAAAGGAATGAAATTCATTTGGACAATGGAGAATAGCAATGAATAATGAAACAAACCATATACCTCTCTCTGCACAATACAATTTGAAACCAGATAAGCCCAGAGAAGAATTTGGAGTATCTATTTTACCCTTTGAAAAAGAAAAGTCATCTCATTTGCTCCAATCATCTACTCCAAACATCTAGAGAGGCTATGATCATACAAGAGCTTGGAGTCAAGAGAAAAGGCACAGGCTTAGCAGATCCATACTCGTTGCTGCCACGGATCATTGAGGTGCTATAAAAGTGTTTCTCTAAGGCCCAGTTTCTTCATCTGCTTATTGTTGTCTTCAGTTTCCCTCGTGAGTCATCTCTGTAGAAGACATGAGTGAGTCTTCAACAACAAAAACAGCTACAGATTTCCCTAGCATTGCTCTGCATGAGAATTAAGTGGGAAAATATGTGGTCAGGTACACAGTGTGTGAGTGTTGACCAAATAGAAGTCTTTTGGACATGTTCCTCCTGTTTGACCAGATCTTAAGGTTTCTTGTTTTCATTCTCTCTCAGCTCTCACTTCTGGATATCATTCATTAAAAATATCCCTTCGTGCATTCAAATCTTTCCTAAAATGGACACATAAAACTCCTGGAAAAATGCTGAAACTGGTTGCAGTTGATTGTGACTCATGTCAACCCCATGTATGTCAGAATGGAATCATACTACATAGGGATTTTAATGGCTAGCATTTGGAAAGTAGATCTCCAGGCCATGCTACTAAAACACCTCTGGGTGAACTTGAATTTTTAACCTTTCAGTTAGCAGCTGTACTCCATAACCACTTATACCACCCACATGCTAGTATCATGAAATTATTGAACAGCAGAGAATAAAATTTAAATAAAGGTGACATCTGCCTAGCACCCATTTGGAGAGCTTTATTTCACATCAGTATAGGAAAGACTTTAAGAAATTCTACAGTTGTCTTTGACTTTGTGCAACCTAACTGTTGTAGTCACTGGATCTGTTGGCAAATATTCAAGTCAGATGAAGCATCCATCAATCAGGGTCCCTGAGAGAAAACAATGAAGATCAAGTTCCTTTGGCTGACCTGCCTTGAGTATGGTGCACATGATGGAGAATTAGTTTGTTGTTGCTATAAGACACTAAAGTTTTGAGATTGTTTGTTACTACAGCATAGCATAGCCTAACCTGTCTCATACAGAACTGAGAAGGGATGGGGGAAGGTTGTGTGTTGAGAAAATGCTACAATACATGGCATTTAAAAACATAAGAGTGGTAAATATTAAGGAATTAATATTAGCAGAAGCTGAAAAGACAGCAAAATGTTTTCCAAAATGAAAATATATTTGAAACACTCTGCTGAAAACTCTGTTATTGACGAAAGGTGCCATCAAGTTGGTTCCAATTCCTAGCTCCCCTCTGCACAAAACAGCGAAACACCACTAGGTCCTTTGACGTTATCACAACTGTTCTTAAGTTTGGGCCCATTGTTGAACCCACTGTGTCAATCTGTCTGAGTCATCTTTCTCTTTCTCACTACCCTGCATGATGTCCTCCTTCAGGGCCTGATCTTTCCTGACAGCAAGTCTATATGCTCAATACTTATTTCCCAGTTTGCTCATTTTTAAGCCTCATGCCCTACCTAACACTGTAAGGCTTCTCTTCCCCCATATTCGCCTTATCCCCCACATGATCCTCTGTGATTTTGTTCAAATGGGACCTTTTCAATAAACCCTTTGCAGAATCAGCCACTTGTGGTTAACTGCTAATCCCCTTCATTTCTACCATTTACTACTCGCTGCCTAATAACCCAGTAGGTTACTGTGTCTTTTTCCCATTGATGGTAAGCTCTTTGGAACTTGGAACCACATCTTAGCCATGGGAAGGTGTCTTAGAGGGCTTAGCACAGTGTTGTCCATTTACACTAAGTTCACATAATGCCCATTGAATGGAATTATGCTAAAGGTTCAGAGATATTACAAATACCCATAACAATGATAACAGCTAAAATGAAGTACTTATGCCAGTAATTATAGTATCAAGCTTAAATGAATTGTTCATTTTGTCCCCAGAGTACACCAATATGCCCACTTTAGAGGCAAGAAAACTGATGCTAAAAGAGGTTAAACAAAAATGACCAAATGCACACAGCTAGTATGCTGGAACCATTTGTGAAGTGTCCTACCTAGATGTTGCCCTCAGGCGCAGAAAGACAGGTTTGTGCAATTAGAATGCTGCCTCGGCACAAGCCCGCACTTCTCTTTGCAGAATGAGGGCAATTGTCCCCCAAAGTGGACACATTTCGTTTTGAACAACACAAAAACCAGGAGTGAGACTGGCAGATAAAGAAAGGCATAATGAGACAAATGTGAAAAGGCAGAGAAAGGCAGACCCCCTAGAAAAAGATAATAAGGCCACACCACCCACCCCTCCCCCTCCCCCTCTCATAAATATGGAAAGTGGCAGAGAGCAGCCGAGGAGGGAATAGAGGAGGAACAAGGCAGAGAGTCTGTGGTGCACCGCGCACATTTTGCTGGGCCAGAGGTGAGCGTGGAGTTCAGTGGTTTCCTGGCTTCCGAACCTTAGGGATGCTGATGAGGAAAATATTCAAATAGCACCATTGGATATTAGCTGTGAAAAGAGCTCAGATAAGCTTCAGATTACTTTTTAATAAATGTAGCTTTGGAAGTTTTCCTGTCTCTTATCCTTCTTATTTGCTGTATTCTTTGGAAACCCTGCCATTAGCATTAATTGAAAGAAAGCACCCAGTGTGCTTAAATCTTTCTGTCGTGGGGGGAGAAAGACTGCTTCGGATCAAAGAGATCTGGGATCAATTGGGATCTCAGGTAAAGATAAGCCTATTTCTGTGATTCACTGGGTTCTTTGTGGGGCCGTCTGGGGAGAGTGGGTGTTCAGTGGAATTGTGGCCCAACAAGTACTTAACCAGCGCCTACTCTGTGCTTGCCCTGGGTCAAGTGCAGGAAACACCCACACAGAGGAAAGTTTTCTCTTTCCTCTAAGAGCTTGGAGAGCTAAAAATGCAGGCACATGACACACTTAACAGGTTAAAACTGTCTGTGATGTGAGATCAGAAAAAAGCAAAGTGGTCCAAAGTAATGTTGAAATCATCAATGGAAAGAGGGCCACGAGACCCGATACAAACCTGTAAAACAGATTTTTCTGGCATGAAGAAACTTCATTTCATTAAATACATGAAAACGCAAAAGGCCAACCCACTCCCATGAAGTTGTTTCTGAATCATAACAACGCAGGAAATCAGGGCAGGCTTGTCCATGGGGATTTCGGGGACTGGAACTCCTCCCACTGAGTGGCTGCTGGCCTTTAGGTTAACAGTCCAACCTATAATCACTGCACTGCCATATCAAAATATAGATTAGTGAATCTCCATCAACATCTAGGGAATGCTCTTTTTTCCTACAAAAACCTACAAGTCTAGTTAAAAAGGAATACAAAGAGGGACTCTTATACGGTAAGCCAGTAAGATAAACCTGTGACTGCTTCATCTAACGAACTTGGGGAGTTTCATTTTATATGTGAAATGGGGCCCCAAAGATGCCACTCATTTGTGACTTGTTGCACAAGTAACCAACTTGGACTTCCAACACAGGCCATCAGCATCCAAAAACTGGGCTGAGCCCTGGTGGCCTAGTGGTTATGTGAGGAACTGTGGACCACAGGGTTGACAGTTCAAATTCAGGAGCAGTTCTCCAGAAGCAAGGCTGGACTTCCTACTCCCACGAGGGCAGTGATGCCACAAAACAAAACAAAAAAACAGAATCCCAAAACTGTTCTTTCACATTCCTCTGCCTTCTATGCCATAGAGTAAAAGGGCTACTTAAGCTTGTATTCAGGAGAGACAAAATGGCATATATCTCCTGAGCTGTCAGATATGTATGTATGACAGCTGTATATATCTCTTAACCTCCTCATATACTCTACAATAGCTAAACTCACATAGTAACTTTGGTTTTCACATTCCATATACACTAGGTCACCCTCTAACCTGACCAAGATGATGAAATCAAAATTGGTACATGACATCCCTGAAGAATAGAGACCTTTCCCCCATGTTATCTCTATAGGCATGTTTTTTGTTTTGTTTTTTCAAAAGCGGGTCCCTGAACCAAACAGAAGTATTTTGTTGGCTTCTTTGTGTGTTTGATTGATTTAAGAAACAGACTATCAGCTATTTGTTTTCTGTTACACACCCCAAATATTGCATCAGATCTTGTCTTTAGTGACCAACTAGACAACAGAAAAAAATAGATTAGTCAGCAAGGTCAGTAGAACATTCAAACCCACAGTTCATTCTTCAGGAGAAAGCAGAATCCAGAGACAGATCTACTCTTCATCTGGATGCCCATGAGCTGGAATCAATAATAATGTGGTAAGTTAGAGTTTGGAACCGGATTTGGATTTCATTGAAGGGCTGTTGGAACCATAAGTTTCCAACTCACCAATCACTCTATGAGAGAAAGATGAAGCTGTCTGCTTCCATAGAGATTGACAGCCTTGGAAACCACCTAGACATGGAGTTTGTATGAGTCAACATTGACTCAATGACAATGAGTAGTGGGGCTTCAGCATCTACTGAGTCCCTCCCTCTCACTGAGATCCACAAGACACTCTGAAGATGATACATTTCCTCTTTGGACTTAAGCAAACACAGTGACTTCTAATCATCTGCAATAAATTCATCTTAAACACAAGGTCATGCATAGATCTTCATGATGAAGGGAAAATGTCACATTAAGATAAGTGACAAGATTGGTAAACCCAGTGGGGTTCAAGGACAGACAGATGGTAAGGTACTGAAAGAATGGCGTGGTTAAGTTATGGTCTCAACATGCTGTAACGGTCTTTCCACACTACACCTGCCCAGTATTCGAATAACTTAACTACAGTTCTTTGCCGAAATAATGATTTTAAGTCTATACACACATAGATCACAAGATCAGTAAATATTTTAACATGGTAGCAGAATATCGCTGTTGCCCAAATAAATGTTAAAAAAGAATAAGAAATGGAAAATTATTGGAAAAAAGAATAAGAAATGGAAATTTATGGTTTCCACATGGGGACTGCTCAGCCATCCACCTTAGAAAGAAACCCTGATGACAAGTGCCATTTTAACAATGGGTTCACCAAGCTGAACAAAAAGATTAGACACCTGTTCTGCTGACCCTGTGGCGACCGACTGAATCGCACCTGTCCCATAAGAACAGAATTCTTGAAGAAATCATAAAACTCTCTTCCATCATCCTGATGCACAGGGTTTCTAAGACCATAAATCTTTACCAAAGCAGACAGCCTCATCTTTCTCCCGAAAAGCTGTCAGTGGGTTTGAATCTCTCTCTCTCTCTCTCTCTCTCTCTCTCTCTCTCTCTCTCTCTCTCTCTCTCTCTCCACCCCACCCCAATAGCAGTCCAGGCTTAACTGCAGTACCACTGAGATCTGTAAAATGGCAGAGCTGCTAGAACATGTAGCTCAAACCTTGTGAATGGCAGCAGGTTAGTTGTTATCCATGTTCTCCAAGGTCATACCTGAGTTGAGAAGGCATTGAGAGGGATAAGATGTTTGCTTACCACAGCAGCATACATAGAACCAGAATTTGAGTCATGACTGAAAAAGACACTCTGTGAATGTGGAGTGGGGGTGAGATAAAGTTAATAAGTGAAAACTATATTTAAAAAAACTTGTAGACCTAAATATGCAAGTGGAAAATTTTGTTACTGTGAACAGTTCAAGACTAATGAAATAAATGAAAATATAATGTCAGCTTCTCATCTCTGTATTATGGTACATGGTTTGGACTATTGGTATAATGATTTAGGAACCATGAAAGCTGCCTGGATTCATATCCCTGACTAACCAGTTCTTAGTGTTGAAGCCAGGGACAAATTATTTAACTATTTTTTTTAAATATATAGATTTTATTGGGGCTCATATAGTTCTTATAACATTCAATACATCATTTGTATTAAGTACAGTTGTATACATGCTGCCATATTCATCTCCAAATATTTTCTACTTCAGCCCTTGGTATAAGATCCTCTTTTCCCCTTTCCTCTAGAGTGGCAGTCATGTGCTTATGTTAATTTTATAATTGAAATGTAGGGGTGGAGTTTGGCCTGTTAATCAGGAGAAAGCCATTGAGCAGCCGATGAGGCCTCTATGTGGGCATGGCTTTCACCTGAGACTCCAGGGAAATCTCGCGATATTTCCCTCGTGAAGATAAGAAGCTATCTTACCCAGTTGTTGGGAGTTAGTTTCAGAGATGATGAACCACAGGCAACACAGAATGGCGGTGGCTGGGAGGCTGGAGTAGCCGGTGGAGAGACCACACGGCTTAGCCCTGATGAAGACAGACCTCTGAAGTTGGAGTGGCATGCTGTTTTTGGACCTGAGCCCTGGAAGGGAGGAGCCATGGGGAGATCCCTACCAGTGCCAGAATTCTGCATCCACTGACCTGTGACTTCCTCAGTCAGAAGCAGACTTTATAGACTGATTTCGGGCATAGGGGTTATTATTGAACTTATGACTTTGTACTGGACTGGATTGGGATGCCTGCTCAGGGCCACATTTCTTTTGTATATAAACCCTTTCCTTATACCTATATGTGTGTCTCTGAAATTTGTTCCTCTAGTCTACCCAGACTAACTCTCTCTAGTTTTTTTAATTCCAACTCCCCATATTTTCCTCTCCCCCCTCATTAACCCCTAATAATTTACAAGTTGTTATTACCTTTTCATATCACACACTGTCCAATGTGTCCCTTCACCCACCCCCCTGTTGTCCACACCCCAGAGAGGAGGTCATATATAGATCTCTAAAATTAGTTCCCCTTTCCACTCCACCATCTCTCCACTCTCCCAGCACCACCAATCCCCTCACTAGTCCAAAGGGATCATCTGTGTTAAATGCCCCATGTTTGCAATTCCAATGTACATCCCCTGGTCCAGCTGGATCCGTCTTGTAGAGCTGGGATCATGATGGTGGGAGGAAGCATTTGAGAACCAGAGGAAAGTTACACATTTCATTGTTACTACACTGTACCTTGACTGGCTCATCGCCTCACTACAACCCTTCTGTGAGAGGATGTCACTTCACTTCTTGATGGGCTTTGGGTCAATCTGCACTCTTCCTCATTTATAAGGATATAATTTTTAGTCATTTTATGCTTGATACCTGATCCCTTTGACACCTCATGGTCACACAGACTGGTGTGCTTCTTCCATGTGGGTTTGCTTCTTAGATGGATGGCCGCTTGCTTACTTTCAAGCCTTTAAGACCCCAGACACTACATCTTTTGATAGCCAGGCACCATCAGCTTTCTTCACTATCATTCCTCATTTATAAAAACAGGTATGTCACTTAAAAATGTTTAATGAGTTAATATCTGTATCAAGTGCTTGACAAATAATAGTACAGTTTTTATCTTATTATAACTATTGGTAGTAATGGTAGCTTTAGTATTGTCCTGATATGATAAAGAGGTCAGATAGGATCAAGTGCTTGTCACCTTATTAGTATGAGTCACCAATTCTGTAATCATATTTTGGTTTGGGTTTTTCAAGTGAGTTTATATTAGTTTCGACCAGCATGCTTCTTATTATTCAGTATCATGGTTTTGTTCTAGTATTTAAAATAGAAGGACAGATGAGTAATGGTGCTTTCTTCTAGTATTTACAGCAATAGGAGAAGTTCCAATTTTTGCTTAGACCTAGTCATGACTTTTGGCTAAACACAACTCAACCCACTGCCATCCACCTGCTGCTGACTCACAGTGACCCCACAGAACATGGTAGAACTGTCCCTGTGCATTTCTGAGACTGTAACCCACTGGGAAGGTAGGGAGGCCAGGGAGGAAGCCTGGCCTTTCACCCATGGAGCTGACTGGTGGCTGCAGTACAATGTAGTTAACTACAGCATACTTGAAATCCCTAGATCTCCATGTTCTCCTTTTTTAAATCGAAGGGTATGGATTAAGTGATCTTTGCTGAGCCTTCTAACTGTTGATGAATCATGACAGGAGTGTGTTCACCAATGTTTTCCCAACAACTAATGGGAAAAGAAGAGGCTTACTTTTGCATGGATAACCTTTAACAAGATAATATGGTAGAAGGAAATGGGCTACTGAGATTTATTCAGTGCCTACAGGAAATTGTCAAAAACAAATTTACCTAAACCAATTTTCTCAAAGTCAAACTGTTAGATGTAATAAATTGACCAAAAATAGTAGCTGATACAGATTTTTCATACTAATGATTTTGATGCACTTGAAGCAGTTTGTGAGTTTTCATGAGTCATTAAGCTATTTTGTCATTGTTGGGGAACGAGTGGGGGTTACTTATTTCAAATTCACATACAGTTAATTACATCTGTTCTGCTCATTTATCTCAGAGTTAACTAGTCTAAAATCCATGTTTCCAAATACCAATTTGAACATTTGCATGCTTTTGGTGAAGCACTGCTGCCATGGTGGGTTATGAGTTGGTCTGCTAATCACGTTTGCATACTTTTTACAACTTAAAAGATATTTTATAACAGCTTTCCCTTCATACATGTAATTTTGGGGGGAACCGTTTGCACTCATTTTTAACTTCACTTAACTCTCTTGTTTTCCATTTTGGATGTGCATTTCCTGTATTCTTAAGTAAATTTTTCAGAGCATAATGTTTTACTACTCAATATTTCTGTCAACATTGAAGGTGTAATGAAAGCCATGTAAAATTTCCATGTGGCTTTTCAAGAGCTTTGGGCTTAAGCTTACACTTAATGGGTGCATGAAGAAAGCCCCTGAGAGGTGGTGACTCTGAGTCACGGATACCTTCATCTTTAAAAAGGGAAAAGACAAATATATGTCTTAGCTTTTGTAAGCCACTTAATCCTCGAATGATTTTCATAGCTCAGAGACTTAAAGATTAGAAGAAAAATGAAGCGCCTTTTAGGTGAATTTCGCAATCAATACTGACTTTGCTGATCTCCATTACTCCATTTTTTGTAATCATCTTTTAAACATATCATACATTTCATAAGATATATTATATTATATACACTGATTTTAAAAATATTAAATGTTTCGGTAAACAGGTTATTGATTCTGTTGGATAATTTGATAAAAATAATAAATGAATTGCATTATCAAGCCAAACAATGAATAATGTGTATATGAAAATGCATCATATCTTATAAATAAAATTTTAGGAACTCTTCAAAATACTGAAAAATGAAATATAGTACTAAAATTAAGAATTTCCACATTGTTTAACATTAATAGTACATGAATCAATTATGGCAAAAGAAGAGTGATATATATGTGTATATACATATATACAATTTTGGCTTTAGGCAAAGTATTCTAAACCAATATGGCTGCTAAGAAATGGATGCAGTGATAAGAATCAATATTTTTTATTGGGAGTCAGGGATATTTCAATAAAGCATATATTGATACATATTTATTGACACAGTTCATTTCAAATTCCTTGACTTCTTGCTCTCTATTTCCTAGAGTTTTTTTTATAGATCTGACTTCCTTGCATTATGTCTCATACTTGCATCCTAATCTTTGATCTCTACCTAAATTTACATGCAGTGAGAACTAGACCAGGCTCTCAACTTTCTACTTTCACCCTTTTGATGTGTGGAGTCCCTGAATGACGCAAACAGATAATGAGCTACCTAGCTAACCACATTGTTGGAGGTTAGCATTCACAGAGAGGTGCCTTGAAATAAAGGCCTAGCCATCTATTTCTGAAGAGTCCATCACTGAAAATCTAAGAAGCATTATTCTACTCTTGACAAATAAGGGTCTCCCATAAGTCAGAATAAACTCGATAGTAACTGGTTATTTGGGGCATATATTTATTCCCTATGTCTATCTTTGAAACAAAAATAGTCTAGAATGTCTATGAATATTTCAAGAAATACTCTCTACAGGAGGCTTTTCTATCAGAGATCCCCGGAATACTTTCTGGCTCTTCAATCAAACCAAGGTCTGAAGTAGATGTTCTCCAAAAACTATCTTCCACCTTCCTATGGGATTCTTACACTTTCTCTCAATTCTACACACTTGAGCCAACTTCCAGGCACCTTTCCTGATTACACTTCACCATACCATGCCAGAAACCTGACAACATTAACTCAATCAGATTTTCTTTTCTTGGAATGTGTAAGAATGTTGTGGTTTTAGATGGCCGCTTGTATGTGTGTGTTTGTATATATGTTTGTGTGTTTGTATATATATGTGTGTGTGTATGTACACATATACATATATATAATGCTGAGGTTGAGAGGCATTGAGCATCATGTTTATCAGTAAGCCAGAGGAAATCAGATTTTTAATGGAAAATAAAAAAAAATAAGACATGGGAAAAACTAGAGACAAGGAGCAAAAACAGATTCAGAATATTGCTCCTCTTCCTGGCTCTCATCATTGATTGAGATTCCCCTGCAAATCTGATCTTGGGCTATGTGAGTCACCTCTGCAGCCTTAGACAGTAAATTCTCCTCTTTTAGCTTAAGATAATTCAAGCTGCTTTCTATTATTTACAGCCAGGTTTTTTACTAATATATATGTAGGAGAAAACTATTTGTAATAAAAACCAAGTTCAAGTCATTGCAAGCAATGCTTTAATTATGAAAATAAGATATGAGAATATGTCCGTGTGGACAAAGGAGTTAAAAGTTAAGGTATCTGCACGAGTCAAAATGCTTGTGACCAGTTAGCCCTCCCAGACCTTTGATATGAAGTTGAAAGATAGCAGGAAAAGTTCTAGATAAAATCAAAGTAGGAAGGTAAATGACACTTTAATTTTGATTATTAGTTTTACTTTGCTTATGCTTAGCCTTTTCACTGTCTCTCCACAAAACCAGAGCAATTCAAGAGGGATATAATTCTCTGTAGATGATTTGTCTTTCATCAACTTCATGGACAAGTTGAATAATTGTAGGAAAAATACGGTATCATTTTTGCAAGTTCAAAATTGTCCTCCCAAATAATCATTAAGTTCTTCAATTATTTTTAGGATCCTTGCCCTCTTCTACTTTAAATTCACTGCTATTAAAATTAAATGCACATGACTATAATATGCATTTATCATATATTGTTATAATGCATATTTATTATAATTTCATGGCATCCAAACAAAATAGCCTCTCTAACCCCATACTGTACAGAAACATCTTCAGCAAAACTCAAATCCAAACTTAGACTCTCTTTTTCTTCTTTTGTGGTTTTAACAACTAGTTTAAAATTTTTATTTTATTTGAAAAATGTTGAGAGATCTTTCCTCCTCCCCACAAAATGCAAATACGAGGACATTTCTCCCTTCCCAAATTATTGATGACTATTTTTATTTGGGCTGGACTTCCTCCAGAGTAAATTCAGTATTCCAACCTTCAGTCTCAACTCCCAGTAATTCTTTATGTCTCTGGCTCTCTCTTCCTTCTCTCAGGTGATCTACTTCCTTTTCATTTCTTTTTTTTTTTGCATCACTGCCCTCTGGTGGGAGTAGGAGGCTGTGGCAGTCATGTGCTTATGTTAATTTCATGATTGAGATGTAGCGATGGTACCTAGTCTGCTAATCTGGAGATAGTCATTCAGTAGCCAATGAAGCCTCTGTGTGGGCACAGCTTTCTCCTGATACGTCTGGGAAATCTCACGATATTTCCTTCATGAAGATGAGAATCTATCTACCCAGTTGTTGGGAGTTAGAGACGATGAATCACGGACAAGAAAAAATGGCAGCATCTGAGGATCCAGCGTCTGAGGAGCCGGAGGAGAAGCCACGTGGCTTTGCCCTGATGGAGCCAGACCTCTGAAGCTGGAGAGGCCATGTGGGGACCCCTGCCAGTGATGAGTTGTTTCGACCACCACTGGATGCTGTTGATGGACCCTGAGTCCTGGAAGTGAGGAGCCATGAGGGGAACCCTGCTGGCGCCAGGACTCTGCACCTACTGACCTGTGATTTTGTGAATTGAAAGGAAACTTTATAGACTGATATTGGGTATATGGGTTAACATTGGACTTATGACTTTGTACTGGACTGGATTGGATGCTTTCTTAATGTTCTATTTCTCTTATATATAAACCTTTTCTTTATATCCATATGTGTATCTATAAATTTGTTCCTATAGTCTACCCGGACTAACACAGAGACTCAGTCTTGCTCCTGGAGAGCTGCTGCTGAATTTGAACCACCAACCCAGTGGGCTGCAGTCCCGCACACAACCACTGTGCTGCCGGGACTCAATCCGACCTGCTTCCTTTTTTGTCATCACCTTTTAGTCTTATATTTTCTTTACCCTTTCCCCCAGTCCTTACATTTTCTTGAATGGTTCTTTAAATAACTTTATTTTTAAGAGCTACCACTAAAGAAAGTGTATAAGACAAAGAAAGTTGGAAGAAAGGCATCTGAATGTTTCTAAGTGCGCAAACCAGTGCTATTCTCTTTGCTGAAACACAGCAGCATGGATGTATGATCTGATTAGAATTTTGTTTTGAGAAACATCAAAATGTAATTATCAAATCTTTCTGAGAGCCTTGTAGAGGAATTTCTACCTGTTGGCATAGAAGAGAGGTGTGAAGCGCCAGTTCATACCTGGGAAATAAATTAACTTTTAAATAGCCTATACATATAGGAGGATATTGAGACCTTTGCCAATTTTCTTCAAATTGGACCCCTTGTCCTTCTAAATTTCTAATATTAAATCTCTAGTTTGAAAATGTAACATTGAATCAAATAATTCCTTTTTAATGATTTCCTCCTCTCCCAAGAGAAAAGCATTCACTATGCAATTATTAAAGGTAATTTAGTTTTACACATACTTAGTTTAATACTTCTAGTTTTATCCATATCTTACTTTAACAATATAAATATCCTTGTTAATGATTTTTTCATATTTTTGTGCCATATGAATGCCAATAGGAGTAAAAAAAATCCTTGAGTGGATTTATACAACAGCTCTCTAAATTATAAAAAAAATCTTTATTTCAAAAAGTAATCTTACTAGTTCATACCCACCTATCACACAATTCAATCATATAAAGAAGATTTGTGCAATTATTGCCACATTCAGTTTTATAACATGTTTTTCTTTCTTATGTTTCTTGTTATTAGCTCCCCATTTCTTCCCAATTTCTCTTGTCATAACCTCAAGAAACCATTAATCCTGAGTATCATATACTGAGAAACACTCAAAAACAAAAAGCAAAGAATCAAAAATCCTAACAACAATAACAAAAATAAACTAAAGAAACACCTGAAGTGAGAAGAAAGCAGAAAATATCAAAAACTACAACAACTTTAAAATGGGTAAAAGAAGAGATCAATAGGCTGAGCCTTAGTGGCGTAGTGGTTGAGTGCAGGACTGCGGTCCACTGGCTTGATGGTTCAAATCCAGCAGCAGCTCTCCAGAAGCAAGGCTGAGCCTCCCACTCTCAGCAGAGGGCAGTGATGCTCCCCGCGCACCACCACCCCCCGAAAAAAAAGAAATCAATGATAAGGTGCTATTTTTCTTCATTTAAAAAAATATTCCATGCGCCCAGTAGATATCATTGTCTAGCCAACAGTCCTCATTTAACCTGAACATGTGAAAGCAAATGATGATCCTCAGACAACACACCTCTGTGAAAGCTAACTCCTATTTGGAGTTCTCAGAGATTCTAGAAGAGTTATTTCTCCTCCTTTGTGATGCTGGGGAGATTTTGTTTCATGATTTTTCATAGTATTCTCTCTGTAGATGTTTGTTTGTTTTTGTTCTGGCATCTTGATGAGCAATAGGTTGGTTGTCTCTGATACTGCTCTCAGGATTTCTTCTGATTCCTTTGCTTTCTTGTTGCTGTTCATTACTTTTTATTTTGAATATAACCAGAGTGATTGTCTTTGAGTTCACTAATTCAATTTTCTTTTTCTTCCATTTTATTCTTCTGGTCTTTTACTGTGCTCAATATTTACCTTATGGGACTCCTTTTCATTTAAGGAGTTTTGTTTTTAAATTTTTCTTTCATTTTTCTCATGAATGCATGCTATATATCTTGAAAGAACCTAGACAGCATTCTTCTGAATTATGTTTCTGCTAATTCTGTATTTGGGAGGTTTTCAGTTCTTTTTGTTTTCTTTTCTTGATTTTTCTGTTTTTTACTGTGGTTGAATGCTGTTTCTTTGATATCTTAGTGCATTTATATGAGGTATGTGTATGCTAATTGCTCTAAAAAGAGCCTGAAAACATTCAGTGGTGAAATAGAAAAAAATGGTCTGGGGATAAAGTGGGGAAAATGGGAGAGGGGTAAAGAAGAGAGGGGAAATTTTTATGGTAGTTATAATAAGTGACTTTATGGATAGGCCAAAACATTCATAAAAATAATGGGAAATGTATTTTAAGAGGGAATGCCAGAAATAATAGGTTTCAATGAAATATTTTTCATAAGGATAAAGAAAGAGAGTAGAGATAACAAGTGAATATGCAGGGAAAAATAGGCACAAAAGTTTCATGTGTACCTTGGGTGTAAAAGAGCTAAAGTCCTGTTGCTAATGCAGCATAACTATGGGCATGAGAAAAAAAGTTATAAAAGCATCAAAAGAAAACAAAATTTAAACACTCAGGAAAAAATAAAGAAAAACAAAACCACCAGGTAGGTGGTTTTCTGCTTGTTTGGTCCTGTGATTGTGAGTACCTCTGTGACGCATGAGAAGGGTGGACACCATGGGGAGTGGAGGGATGGCACCTGAGCACAGGCAGAAAACAAACAGAAAGGGGGGAAATGGCAAAAACAACAACAACGTAGAGAGTGTATCTGGTAGGTTTCTGGGATGGTTTACCTCAGATCTTGCTTTTCAACGCTGAAAGAATTCATGTGGCAAAAGCACTGAGTAGCTTTTATGAAGAAAAGGAACGTTTCAGGTATTACAGTCTGAGAAAGTACATGTGATTTTTGGAACGTGTATAAGGCTCCATGGGAAACTGAATAAGAGCACACAACTCATTTCATGGGAGTGTGAAAAAAAAAAAAACATGTGAAAGGAGTACTAGAACAAGTGCAGAAACTTGAGCAAAGAAACCTGACTGCTCTTGGCCCTGTTTCGGTTGAGGGTATTGTCATCCACAGTGGTTAAATTCAAGCACGCCTATGACAGTAAGTTCCTTGTGCCACCTAGGTACGTGCTCAGGTTGATCTCCACTTGGGCCTTGGTGACCTAGGTCTGAACATGCTCAGCTTTGGATTGTCATCGGAGGTGGCTAATCTATGCCTGATTTCTTTGCAACCTCTTTACTGTGGCATTGCCAGCTAATTTCCATTCAGCATAGGCATTTGATGGAGGCAATCCCCTTTATCCCTAATCTTTCTACCTGTCATATCTGCACCAAGTTCCCCCTCACAATCTATATGGTGAATGTTTTGTTTGTTTCTTTTCTATATAAGATTGAGTAGATCTTTAGAGCTTAAAAATTGAAAAGCAAAATTTAATCAAAAAAGAAGTAGAAAAATATTTCCTTTTTACCTGCTTTAAAGATTAGATACAAGACTTTCCTCAAAGAGTATAAGGAAAAGTATTTCCTGGGCTTGATTCATTTTATTCCCACAAAGATATTTTGAGATTGGATTATGTGTACACCTAAGGGTATCCTGCCATGTGTTGGGTGCAGAAAAGCATAAAATAAATGCAGCACATTTTCTAGGGGTAAAAATTTTATCTGATGATTTGGAGGAAGTAGAGTTAAGTAATTTAATAATAAGTAATTGAGACACATAGTTCATATTAAAGCACATACAGATAAAATGTAGTGTAAATGAAAACTGCTTATGAAATATCATGATAAAATATGAACTATCAAATAAATTTTCTCTGTGGCTTGTTGTATAAGATATTTACCCAAGTAGAGAGAAGAGCAAGGAAAGTTACTTGGAAAAGTTTAGATTTAAAGTTTAATTTCCTTAAGGGAGACATTTTTATGGCATTATTGTTCTCCTAGAATCCTTATTTCTACCCTGCGTGCCTTGTCCTCAATTTTTTTTTAATTTAAAGAGTAAAGAGGCGATGGTCATGTACAGTTTTCTTCTTGATTTCCAGGACAAGTTTAGTAGTCCATCCTAACTTTTAGTAAGACCTCTGTCATACTTTCTTTTTGCAGACTCCCTGGGGTTTGATACTAGTCACAAAGCTTTCAATTCATCCCATCCTGATATGTTGGTCCTGGGTCCCAAATAATGTTCCTGAGAGCTGTGGGCAATGCCAGACAATCAGTTCAGTCTGCACCATTAACCTCCAGGGATTAGTAGCTCTCTGTGCAATTGAATGTTCCCAGATTAGTCCCTGTGGTGAACCACCTGTCAGGACTCAGCACATCACAGGCAAGTTAAGAAACTAGCAAAAGATTTAAAGCTCAAACTTGAGCTGAGCAATCAAGATATTTTTTTCCCACAATTTACAGCTACCGTGGCATGACCTAATTTCTCATCCCAATTTTTTCCCTTAAATTTTTGGGGTTTGAAATATCTGATAGCATTTGTTTCCTTGAAAATCAATGGAAGAAAGTTCAATTTCCCCATCATAACATCAGAAAATATACTATAACCTCAGGCATTCTTTAACACTTATTAATTCCCCATTGTGAATATTGATAGATATTGAAATACAAATTGCTGATCTCATGCAGGTAAGGGTTAGTCTTTTATTGGTGCAATGGAGGCATGGTGCTGGGAACAGGGCAGCATATGCACAGTGTTAGACTGCACAAAGTGTTAAAATAAAAAAATGTTTATAGGCCTCAGGAAGTCTTCCTGAAGCACAAAAATAAAGTCAACAATGTGCGTGCTTAAAAAAATACACGTGTTGTTAACAACTGGGCAAAGTACAGAAAGAGGATACTTATTTTCCTGTTCTGAAACAACCAAACCCAAACAGGCAAGATATGAGGGGATAAAAAAATTCCAAGACATTGATGATTGAGCAATCAATCAGCGGACACTGATGTCTGAGAGAGAGGAACTGAGCCAGATGAACCCCTGATTTCCCCACCTTACTGTCTTGGGAGTTTCTAGACCACAGTGCAAGGAAGGGCACCCAGGAAAGCTCACTGGCTATCTCAGTTGACTAGACAATGCTGAAACTCTTGGGAAGTCATAAAAAAAACTCAAAACCGACCTCTCTGCTCCCGAATTGATGGACTCAGAGCAACTCCGTAAGGCAGAGTAGCACTGCTCCTCTGAGTATCCCAGGCTGCAAATCTTTATCAGAGCAAAATTTCTCATCTGTCTCCTGCAAAGTAGCTGGTGGTTTTGAATTGCCGACCTTGCAGTTACCCGTTCAACTCATAAGACAGTAGACCACCAGAGCTCCTTATTAGAGACCAAAGTGGCCAATATTTTACTCTACCTGTCAAAAAATGAGAAGAGAAAACAGCTGGAGTTTGACAGAGTAGGGAAGGGCAAACTTCCAGAGATCTGTAGGAGGATAATACGAAAGAGATCTTAAAAGAGCACAGATCAGCAAGGATGTGCGAGGAATCCAAGCAAAAGTCAAATCCTCCTGCAGAATTAAAGGGAGCAACAGCCAATGTCTCTACCAGACTGGAAAACTTCACAATTTAGACTTGAGTAAATTCTCAAAAAGATGACTGTTTCAGTGGTCAGAAATAATTAGTCTAAGGTTTAACACTACTCTAATTGTTGGTAGTGCTACAGAATTTAAATATGTTTAAAGTCTTAAAATCCAGAGGGATTAAAATCTATACCAGTCACCAAATGTATGTCAAGTTAAAGTTTATAAAATTTTATAGGAATGAAATCAATATTTGCAAGCAAAGATTTGTATGCATGCAACATGCAGAAAAATATGAACTATACTTAATAAAAATAAAAACAGCACTAATTATGAATGAATACAAATATTAGAATTAGCCTAAGAAGATATTAGAATAGTAATTGTAATTGCATTCCAAATGCTAAATGAGGACAAGGAAAACATTAAAATATCCAAATCCAACTTTTACAGAAGAAACCAGTAAGATTAATATATTAAATATTTGATAAAATTTTGATAAAGTTAATGACTAATTAAGCATCACAGAAGAAAAGATTAATGAACTTGAAGAATTTTAAACAGAAAGCATCCAAATAAACTTGGTGCAAAACACAAAAGATTCAGAGATGCAATCTGCTCTTTATATCTGTGGGTTCTACACAGATAAAAAATATTTGTGGGAAAATGAAAAGCAAGTAAGTGTTCAAAACAATCCCTCTGAAGGAGCAAGAAGTGCTGTTTACATAGTATTTGTATTGCACTAGGTATTATAAGAACCAATGGGTATTTTAAGTATGGGGAGGACTCTATGGCCTATGTGAGAATACAATGTCATTTTTATGAAGGAATATGAGCATTCAGCAATGTGGATATCAGTGAAGTCCTAGAATCAGTCTTCTGTACATACTAAAGGAAGACCACCAGACCAATGACTTGTGTCATATACATAAGTGGAGCTCCCAGATGGCACAAAAATAATTAAATAAATAATGGTTTAAAACATTTCAAAATAAGAATAATGTTGAGCCTTTTACTACAAGAAGCTTATTGACCCACTTCCACCCCACACATGACACGAGTAAAACCACACTAAGATATTTTTATAATCATTTTTAATGACAAAGAAAAATATTTTAAAAGAACCTAAGAAGATGCTCATGTTACATTCAAAGAAATAAGGATAAGGATGTCAAACAGGTTTTAATCAATGCAAGGAAGAAGAGAATGGGATATTTTTAAAATTCTCTCCCTCCCTCCCTCCCTCCATCCCTCTCTGTCACACGCGCACACACACACAGCCCTATCACAAAATTCTATATCCATCAAAAACATCTTTCAAAAACTGAAGTGAAAACTTTTTTCAGATACAATGTAACTGAAAGAACCGTGAGCAGCAAATATGCATTTCTCAAAAGTAATGTTTCTCTATGCAAAAAGAAAATAGCATCAGCTAAAGCTATAGCTCTATGCAAAAAATGATGAATCCAAGAAATGGCAACTACTATGGCAAGTATATTTTTCTTTCTTTTTAAGTCCCTTTAAAAGATAATTGGCTAAAATTGAATTGGACTTTATAATGCATGCATTGGTAAAATGATATGTAACAACAGTAGTTGTCAGTAGTTTATATCCGGGGAGAGTGATATAAACCATTTTATAAACCATGCAATAGATGAAATGGTATAGTATCACTTGAACTTATATGTGTAGAATTTAAAGAAGTAAAATAGAAGTTTTGAAGAATTCTCTAATAAATTCTAAAATAATGCTAAAATGTTGTCAACCAACAAAAAAGATAAAATTATAATCATACCTGCTTCATCTAAAAGGGGGATAAAATGAGGAAAAAGTTAATAGAAAAGGAGCAAATAGAGAGCAGTACGTAAGAGGACTATTTCAGAGACACACATATAGGTATAAGGAAAGGGTTTATATACAAAAGAAATGTGACCCTAAGATGGCATCCCAATCCAGTCCAGTGCAAAGTCATAAGTCCAATATATACCCATATTCCCGAAGTCAGTCTATAAAGTCTGCTTCCGACTCAGGAAGTCACAGGTCAGTGGGTGCAGAATTCTGGCACTGGCAGGGGTCTCCCCATGGCTCCTCGCTTCCAGGGCTCAGGTCCATCAACAGCATGCCACTCCAGCTTCAGAGATCTGTCTTGATCAGGGCAAAGCTGAGTGGTCTCTCCACTGGCTCCTCTAACTTCTCGGAGGCTGCATCTTGTCTTTTCCATGGTTGATCATCTCTGAAACTAACTCCCAACAACTGGGGAAGATAGCTTCTCATCTTCATGAGGAAAATATCGTGAGATTTCCCTGGAGTCTCAGGTGAAAGCCATTTCCCCATAGAGGCCTCATCGGCTACTCAATGGCTATCTCCAGATTAACAGGCTAGACTCCACCCCTATATTTCAATAATAAAGTTAACATAAGCAGATGACTGCCACAAGGACAGACTTAAGTTAGTCATATTAACAACTACATCTAGGTAAATTATCTAATAATCACTCAGTTTAAAGACAGATTTTCAAGCTGGGAAAATTTCAGGAGAGAAAGTACTTCCTAATTCATTCTAGGAGGACAGTATTATACTGATATCAAACTGAAATGATGAGCTGACACCAAGAGCTAAAGTAGAAAGTTTTGAGAATGATGAAGGCAACAAATGTACAAATGTACTTGACACAATTGATGGTTTTATGGCTTGTGATGAGTTGTACTAGCCCTCAATAAAATGATTTTTAAAAAGAAAAAGAATTAAAGAAATGAAAAGTCAATGTTTCTGATGAACAAGTTTTAGTAAATTACATTATACAATGAACAAAATAAATGTTAATTTAGGAAATGCCAAATTGGCATTTGACAAAGTCACTTGGCAAACTAAAAACACAGCAACACTTCTCCACTTGATCAAGAGCACTTACATAAACTGTGTGGTAAACATTATCATACTTAATGGCAATGAATTGTCTTTGAGGTCAGACAGGAACAAGACAACAATATCTTCTCTAAGAATTTCTCTTCAGCATTGTTCCGAAGGTTCTAGTAAGTGAAGGAAAGAAAGAAAGCTACAAAAAATAAGACTGGAGTGGAGGATATAAAGTTATCTTTGTTCATTGACATTATGATGATAAGTTATAAGTTGCAAAGTATAAAAAAATCTGAATGACTAAAGCAGCCAAATGTATTTAGCAACTTCGAAAAACAAGGATCAAGATGCAAAATGAATTTGTATGCATTGTAATGCATATATACATACTTGAAATAGCAAATTTTATACTGAAAATTTTAAATATTGTTTATAAATACCATCAAACTTCACTTGGGAGTAAATCTTACAAATTGTATTCATCAGCTGTACACTAAAAATGGCAAACCTTTTCCTAGAGACATTAGTGAAGATCAAAGTATCCAGGAATGGGTTTGGGGCTCATAGTCACGAACCCTCTACCTCACTAAGTCTGATGTCTTTTCAGGAACATGTCTTTCCTTCCAACATGTTGAGAGTATGCCGGAGGAAGTTTTACCCATCTGCTTTCTAGGGATCATCCCAGCTTTTTATCCCCACTGCATCTTAAGATCCTCTGCTGGGTGAACTGTCCTGCTGAACACCTAAAGATCCAGCTACATTGAGGGGGCTGCATCCAATTGATTGCTGTCTCCAAGAGCATGACCCAAGACACCTGCATCCAGTCTAAATGCTCACTGCCTGTGAGTCCATACTGACTCAGCGTTAGACCACTGTGGGTTTCTGAGATGGTAGCTGTTTAGAGGAGTTGAAAGCCTAGTCTTCCCCTTGGGGAGTTGCTGGTGGCTTCAAATTGCTGATCATATGGGTCTCAGGCCAACTCGTACCCAACATACCACAAGGGCTCCTTGTGTCCTGTCTCAAAGGCCTTAAAACGGAGATCTAAGTGATTCAGCTTCAAAGTTGTCATGGTAGTGAGGACCATAGGTTTGTGCTCTTCAGGGATTTCTGTAAGAGTCTAAAAGTTATTCCTTAATGGGAAACTCTGAAGCATAGATTATAGAAGAGGTCTCAGTGAGAGAAGGAAAATAGTCTGTGTTCTAAGAGAAATGTTCCATGTTGTGTGATTAGGTGTTTGGGTTTTGCTTTAAGCTGATAGAAAAATGAAAGTATCTGCTGTCTAGAAGTCAGAGCTCAAGAGCGACATATAGAGCCTCCACACAAACAGACCACCGCACATAACTGCTCAGGGATCCCTGGACCAGACCAAAACCCCAAATCATGCTCACGGTTAACAAGTGGATTCCAACTCAGAATGACCCCACTGTGCTGGTTGAAAGGCCCCGGTGGTTTTCGAAACTGCAGTGTTTATGGGAGTAAAAAACTTCATCTTTTTACTGCTGAGCTGCCAGTGGTTTCAAAATGTTGGTCTTGCAATTAGCAGCCCAACTATTAAACCACCAGGTCTAGAAACAAAACTTCAAATGTCAAACTGAGAATTAAGAATTGTTTGAGCAGATGGGTGGTGTGTATCAATACCCCCCCCAATTCTTTTATTATGACATCCAGATATCATACCATTCAATAATCTAATCATCTTAAGGAGAGTTGTACAGTCACTATCACAATCATTTTCAAGATATTGCGCCCCTGTACTCCTTGATATTGATCCCAATTACCCCCTCCTTTATCTGACATACACCCAACCTCCAGGAACCCTTATTCTAGGTTTGTCTCTGCATAGATTCATCCATCCTGGGTTTCATGTGCTGAAAAACAAAGAGAGATACATAACAGACAGTCCAGAATGACAAAATACAACTTAGTAAGCCCTAATCTAGAACAACAAAGAAAAAGAACCAGAAAGTACTAAAAAATTAAATAAAGCTCAAACTGTATCCAAAGGTAGGCCAAATGATAATTTTTTTTAACATTCAGGTGAGATTGATAACTTTAAGAGTCTCTCTAATACTCTCTGTCCAGTGACTAGGCTATTCTTATCCTTCACTTAGGGTCAGATGACACTCACAGGACGTTTATTCCCTGGGTGGATGTTCTGAGTGTAGTGGGGACTCTACTGTCCACCCAATAGCATGCTGCAAACTGAATTTCACAACTTAAGCTCTGATACCACTTCCCCCTTCAGATTTGAACTGCATCTCTTCCACTCCTTGGCTTACAGATGTTGGTGTGCTTCTTCCATGTGGGCTTAGTTGATATCTCACTTAGATGGCTGCTTGTTTGAACAAAATCCTTTAGATCCCCAGCTGCCACTCTGTCTGAAAGCTGTACACCATCTTATTTCTTTACCACATTTTTCTATGACACCCATCTCTTCCTGTTTGCTTCATGAGGATGAGTGTCAGGCAGGACCATGTCAACATGTAAGAACAAATTGTCCCTAGATTGGAACCAGGACGAAGAACAAGCCCAAAATCCATTCCTAGATTTATATTTTCTACCTGCCTCTGGTTCACTAGAAATATCATTGTTATTTTATGGTAGAGAATTTTATCTATCAGGTCCCTACATCATAAATTATTTCTGTTATGAAGCATTAAATTAGCCCACAGTAATATATTTAGAACAGAAATGAAAAAAAGGAGATTAAACAAGTATAGACTAACAACAAATTGTAATACTTGACTTGCACAGATTAATGCCTTAGGTGACTGGAGACTTTATACAAATAATGAGAGTTGTAGCCAAACAACACTTTCAATAATATCCAAGGACAATGCCAGACACAGGTCTACCACATTAATACATATCTTAATAAATCAAATAGGGTATTGAATTAGTAAGAAAAATGGAGAATAATAAACTTCAAAACTTTAGTATATACACACAATGAAATGGTACACATCCCTATGAAACAGTGATGGAACCTCATGACCTGGGGAGATCTCAAAAGCATTATGTTGGCTGAAGTTAGTCAGTCACAAAAGTACAAATATGAGCCCACTGCTGTAAGGATCAACACCAAGAGTAAGGCAAACACATGCTTTCCGACCATGTACTCAGCTAGCCAAGACCGTCAAGCAATGCAATAGAGAGCCAGACTAGTGCCCATGGACGATAATGCCTTCCTCCCTTTATGAATAGCTTGAAAACTACCTTGAAAGAGGAGTCCTCACTCCAACTGATGTCTAATTTTGAAGAGTGGGGGAAGAGAAGATGATCATTTAGTGGCTGTAATGCAAAAAAAGTGATGAAGTCCCCCAAACCAGCAGCCATTCATTCCTACCCAATTGATAAGTGATACAGACAGGGAAATCAAATCAAGAAAGGATAAAGGAAGCATAGATGTCTTGGAGAAGATAGGGGTAAAAAAAGGGGTGTGAACAACCTCCTAATGGTGAAAAAAATAACAATACTTTTACAGGCCCCAGGAGGAGAGTATGCCTGGTATTAGACTTCTAGTTGGGTTCAGTCTCTGTACACCATCTGGAAAGCCAGGCCATGGATCATAGAATATTGAGCCACTGAACCCTAGATCTTTGCAGTATATAAAATACTCCAAAATCTGTCCTGGATGGTTGCAATGTGGAAGCCCCATTAGCCAAGCTGGTGCAACCACGCACATACATCTAATCCAAGAATTTAAGGCCAAAATTCAAAGAGCGTGAATAAGCAGAAGAGAACTATATCAAAAGTATAGATCTGTCAGCAAGCAGACTAGCATTTACTTGCTACCTCTGTACCCTACTTGATTTATTAAGATATGTATTATTAGAACAACACTCTTTTAAGGTAGCATGAAGCATCCAAATAATTGATATGTCACTCTGCTATACACATAGAAGGAATTGCAATTTCCTTGGTGGTGTCATGGCTTACACTTCGACTCAAGGCTGCCAAACCATTCCAGGGAAGAAACTTGTGTTTCCAGAGCTGAAGCTTTAGGGAGTTGTTCTACTCTGTCATATAGAAAAATCATTCTGTGGCAATGAGTTTGTCTTTATTATTTTTTAGCTGTTGTAGGAAACCAAGCCACACTAGCTGGAGCCTCAAGGAGCATCTGTTATGATGATCTTGAACTCAGATGAAAGGTGTAGTCTAGAAAAGGACTCATTGAGGTCATTTAGAAATGTAGTTCTCCCTATAGAAGGACATTGCAGGGAGATCCTTAGAATTCCAGGTCATTAAAGCAAATTCAATCATTCATCTGAAAGTGAATAAAGCATAAATTAATCAAACTTTGTAAGAATAAATTTTAAAAATCTGTGTTTGGCCTAAATGAGTAGCCATAAAGTAATTACCATTAATATTTCCAAGACCACTGAGGTTAAAGTAGTTCATTTTGTGTTGTTTTGATTTTTAAGTGCATTGAAAAGTGGCAAACCATAAGAAATATGACAAAAAAAGCCTTAAAATTTTAGCAGAATGCTTAATAATTGATTTGACAGTTTTGAGCTAGTTTTAATTCCAATGACTAAATATATTGCTTGGTTTGGGATCCTGGCCAAGAAAAATATACTCTTGGGTGATGATTGCACATTATGCACAAAATCATGATGTAGATTTAATATTTTCAATATTTCCAATATAACATTATGAATGCCAAACATTTTCCAGTAATGATTTCTATATCTTCATTACAACAATCTTTTCTATATTCATATAGTTGTGATTTAATTTGTTATTTGTGAGTTTTAAAGGTAGAAGGGTAAGGAGGAGGTGAAAAGTTAAAACTAATATAATGTGATTTACTGGTTTCATGTGAAAGAGTGCAGGCAGAAACTCTGCTCTATATAAATATTTTCCAATTTTAAGTGGTACACGTAGAAGCAAGCTTTTATAGTGCATTTAGTGTCATTAAATTGTATACTTTCTCCCAAAAGAAAATTTCTAGGAACTGTGAGTACCTATTGGCTTTATTGTAGGCAGTGTTTGGAAGAATGTGTGGCAGAACCTGAGGGTAGCACCTGCCAGCATAGCAAAGGCCAACAACCTAATTTGAGTCACTAGAGTAGCGTGAGCACTTTCAACACTCCATCCACAAAGTAGGCGCCATTTAGCGCCCTTTGCAAGGTAGTAAATTGATTTTGTTTCTTTCAAGAGAAGACATTTTACTTAAACTGGGCAAACACAATTTACAATAATTAGCAGCAATGTGATCCTTTTAACAAGGGAGGCCGCTCAAGGTAGGAGAAAACACAAACTACAATTTCCCCTCCAACAAATGGAAAGGGATCCCAAATGTTCCCTATGCTTTCAATAGACTTTGGTTTCTCTTCTAATACATCAAATTTAAATATAAATATGCACAAGCATAGCTTTTTCCAAAATATATGAAAAATAGAATAACTTTTGCTCTATAAGAATATATATGAAATTTAAACTTATATTTCTATAAGCTTAAAAGTGTGGAAATCACTTTAATACACTCACTGTTCTTCTCTTACTATACAACTTAAAGGTTAATGGTCAAGCAAGAACTATCCCACTCATATGGTCTAGTGTCACAAGCACGCCATTGTCCTGTGCTCCCCTAAAGTCAATGGAAGACATCCAATGACCTTATTATTTTTAACTTCTTCCTCAAGGTTCTCCATGCAAGGTTCTCATTGCATATTAGTGAGCAAGGTAGTACTCCTATAATTTTTTTTTTAATCTCCAGACACCAAATATTCCACTGAAGTTAGAAACCATGTTTAAAAAAATACATTCCTTAGCTTTGGATCAAGCATTGCGAGCTCTCTGGGGCAATTTCTTTAAATGCAGTTTTTATGCTGTGAAAGGTGAACCTTTAGAGAAAACTAAAATAGTATAGAAAGTTATATACTGCATTATGTTGAATCTAAGATGTAGTCAAGTAACATGGTCCTTTAGTGATAATCCCTTCTGTGATGTACTATAGTTCTGGACTCTATAGGCCTGTGGTTACAACCCCATGGTGAAGGGTATTCTCTCCTACACGAATGGGCAGGACTAGGATGAGACTGTTGCTCTTATGTGCCATTGAGTCCGTTCCAACACTTAGGGGGCTGCAGTAAACCAAAACATTGCCTGGTCCTGTGCTCACCTCACAATGGTTCTTATGATTGAGCCCATCACTGGAGTCACTGTGTCAACCCATCTTGGTGAGAGTCTTCTTTTTCACTGCCCCTCAGCTTTACAGCCATGACGTCCTTTTCCAGAGACTGTATTCTCTTGATGACATGTCCAAAGCAGTTGAGATGAAGTTGTGCTATCTTTGATGCTGAGAAGCATTCTGACAGTACTTTTTTCCCAGGCAGAGGTGCTTGTTCATTTGTCAATTCACAGTTCTTTGATATTCTTTGCCATACCCTAATTTAAACGCAGTCTTCACTACTTGGCGCCCAACTTTCGTCTGCTTATGAGGTGACTGAAAGGACCAGGGTTTGAGTCAGGTGCACCTTTGCTTTTCAATACTTATAAATTTCTTGTACATCAGATTTATCCAATGCACTGTGTCATTTGATCTTTTTATCTCAGTAATGTCCTTAGTCCAGTTTAGAACAGTTCTCAAACTTCATAATACATGATCCTTTAATACAATTCCTTGTGTTGTGGTGACACCCATCCACAACATTATTTTCATTGCTACTTCATAACTGTAATTTTTCTGCTGTTATAAATCAGGTCAAATGACCCTGTGAAAAAGTTATTTGAAAAATAAATAAATAATTTAAAAAAAAAAAAGAAAAAGTTATTTGACACCCTCCCTCCCTGGGGCCATGATCCACCGGTTGATTTAGACTCTTCCTTCAGTACCACTGATTATGTTTTAAATCGTTTTATTGGCAATCATACAACTCTTATTACAATTCATGCATCCATCCATTGTATTTCAAGCATATTTGTACATTTGTTGCCATCATCATTCTCAAAACATTTGCTTTCTACTTAAGTCCTTGGTACGAGCTCCTCGATTTTTCCTTTCCCTTTCTACTCCTCCTCCCTCATGAACACTTGATCATTTAGAATGTCATATCATACACTATCTGATGTCCCCTTCACCCATTTCTCTGCTAGCCATACCCCAGGGAGGAGGTTATATGAAGAATCTCATAATCAGTTCTCCCTTTCTACCCCACCTTTTCTCCACCCTCCCGGTATTGTCACGCTCACCAATGATCCTGAAGAGGTTATCTGTTCTGGATTCCCTATGTTTCCAGTTCCTATCAGTACCAATGTACCTCTTGTCTAGCTGGATTTGTAAGGTAGAATTGAATTCATGATAGTGGGGGAGGGGGAGGAAGAATTAAGAACTAGAGGAAAGTTGTAGACTTCATCATTGCTACCTTACACCCTGACTAGCTCATCTCTTCCCTACAACTCTTCTATAAGGGAATGTCTCATGACCTACAGATGGGCTTTGGGTTCCCAAACTGCACTCCCCTTCATTTATAATGATGTAATTTTTTTAGTCCTTTGATGCCTGATATTTGATCTCTTCGACACCTCATGATCGCAAAAGCTTGTGTGCTTCTTCCATGTGGGCCTTGTTGCATCTGAGATAGATAGCCACTTGTTTACCTTCAATTCTTTTAAGTCCCCAGACATTGTGTCTTTTGATAGTCAAGCCCCATCAGCTTTCTTTACCACATTTGCTTATGAAGTACCATTGATTCTTGATCATATGTCACATCTTGAAAGGGTTGAGTGTCCACTCCTTCTTTACAGTACAGTGGCTCTGTGTATTCTTTCCATCTTCTTTTGATGCTTCCTGCATCATTCAATATTTTGTCCATAAAATATTTCAATATCGTAATGTAAGACCTAATAATCTAAAGAAAGATGACATAATGCCATATTTGCTTGTTCTGAGTTTCCTACTAACTTCTGCTAACACAGACTTGCTGATTTCTCTGCCAAATCATGGTATATTTAGTATTCTTCACCAACATCATTATTCACACACATCAATTCTTTGTTTCTCTTTATCCATTGTTCTGCTTTTGCATGCATATTATGACACTCTCAGGGCTAATGTACACATGACCCAAACCATGCTATTTTCAATCACATCATAAATATGGGAAAATTGGATAGTGGATAAGGAGGACTGCAGAACAAGTGGTGCATTTTGATTATGGTGTCAGCAAAGAATATTGAAAGTATCTTGAACCACCAACAGAACAAGCAATCTGTGTTTTAAGAAGTGCATCATATGCTCATTGAAACAAAGGATGCTGATACTTCTCATTTATTTGGGCTTGTTATCAGTGGGAACCAATTAAGAATTGGGAAAGGACATGACACTTGCTAAAGTAAAAACTAATGATGGGCGTCAGCATGGCGATTGTGACGATGGCACAGCACGGGACTCATCAGGGTTTCCTCTTGTCATGCACAAGGGCGCCTGTTGTGATTTTGAGGGGAATTATGTCAAATGTCTAGTGTGTTAATCCAGATAGACTAGAGGAACAAATTTCAGAGACATGCATGTAGGTACAAGGAAAGGGTTTATATACAAAAGAAATGTGACCCTAAGAAGGCATCCCAATCCAGTCCAGTCCAATAATAACCCATATGCCCGAAATCAGTCTATAAAGTCTGCTACCGACTCAGGAAGTCACAGGTCAGTGGGTGCAGAATTCTGGCGCTGGCAGGGGTCTCCCCATAGCTCCTCGCTTCCAGGGCTCAGGTCCATCAACAGCATGCCCCTCCAGCTTCAGAGGTCTGTCTTCATCAGGGCAAAGCTGTGTGGTCTCTCCGCCGGCTCCTCCAACTTCTCGGAGGCTGCATCTTGTCTTTTCCATGATTAATCGTCTCTGAAACTAACTCCCAACAACTGGGGAAGATAGCTTCTCATCTTCACGAGGGAAATACTGCGAGATTTCCCAGGAGTCTCAGGTGAAAGCCATGCCCACACAGAGGCCTCATCAGCTACTCAATGGCTTTCTCCTGATTAACAGGCCAGACCCCACCCCCACATTTCAATTATAAAATTAACATAAGCACATGACTGCCACAGTCTAGTTTGAGCATAGAAGAATTGACATAGTGGTACTATTGCATCCTCCAGTTCATGACCATTTAAGCTATGGTCTGAGGGGTATGATTCTCTATAGTCATCTGCCCATCCTGAGTTCAAGGGGGAAATTGTCTCTGGGGAGCCGACGGGAAGTCTGATAGGCTTCTCATCTTATTCTTCTTTTAACAAAAGGATGATTACTTTCAAACTACTTTCATATGGGAGGTAAAATTTAAAGTCCATGTCAGGTAATATTCTAAGTTTCTAGAAGAAATCGCATGTCCCATCCCTATATTTGAAGTGTGTATTTAACATCTAACTGCATTGTGCCTTTTATATATGGTCTATCATTTAGAATATACGTGGGTGCTGTAAAATGTTTGTGTCAAAATGGAACTAGAAGAGAATGGAATTTTTCCATGAATGTTTGAAGTCTCCTTGTGCAACAAACCTCCACTGTATTAATCTAGTGTCCCCAACTCTAACCCTGTGTTTTCTCTTTACTAGGCTGCATTGTCTTGAACTTCAGAAATGTTCTTTCTGACATTTCAATGGATGGAGTGGGGAAATGTTTTCTTCAGCAGGATTAAACTGTATTAATTACTGAAACACTGTTTGACAAGCTGACTCCATGTTGAGAAAAGGCCTTGAGGCTTCAATACAACCCTCTTTTTTTTTTAAACCTGTTTGGTCTTTAAATTAATAACATCTTATTCTTCCACTCTGGAATGAGAATAATTGCTGTCTTTTTAAAATGGATATAGATATGTATATATTTAGAGGTCAATTCTGAGTAATCCTAGGAAATCCTTGCATCTTTAGAAATTATTCCAAAGAAAGAGAAGTTTGATAGGATACTTGCCAGAACAGAGAACTACTTAATAGCATGAAAACGGTGCAAAAAAATAATGTTGCAACATATGGCACTGTATTTTCTTCAGGAAAGCAAGCCTCCTGGGATCCAATTCTTTGATACTAATCACAGCAGTAATTAGAGATGATGTTGGTTCGTGTTCACGAAGGCTCGCCTTGTTTGGTGCGGATTCAGAACCAAGGTGTTTGCTTCTCCCCCTCAGCTGGTGGCCTGACAAGTTTATCTCTGAAACTGGGGTCCCGACTGCTGCTTCCTGAGACTTCCCACATGCATTTTCAAGAATGAATTCGGACAACTGCTTATTTGGAGGCAAATAAATGCCTCACTTTAATTATAGTTGTTTAACTTCTAAATAATAGTTCTGGGCCTGGAGAGAAAGGAAAGCAAATAGGAGGTGGGCTTAAAGCAAATTTGAGCAAGTGAAATTAGGTTTACTGAGTAAGCATCTAAATAAAAGAAGTATAGAATTCCTTTCACCGTTGTGGTTATGTAAAGTGTATCACCAATTTGAGAGGGAAAGGAACATCTAGTTAAAAAACTTTATATTCAGAAACCCTGGTATTATAACTTGTGTGGAATAAATTTACATTGTGACCAGGTTGGATTGTGCAAGCCATAGAAAGGTTTTAATCTGAAGAGTGTAGGTAGCCTTGAAGGCAGAATTGTGCATCATAAATACACGGGTCAGTTAAAGTAGACTGGCAAAACAAGATGTGGAAATCAATTAGAAATAATGGGGGAAAGAGGGGCAATTTTGTTAATATTTATTTTAGCCAGTGTGAGCAAGAGGAGGAGTGGGGTAAGAGAACAACATGTGTTCTTTTTAATTGGGAGGTTTATTTTGGAGTAATTCCATTTGAGAAGCCTGAAAGACTATTCCTTCTCTTGACATTAATGGTATGTCGCTAATGGCATATGAATATAGCATAATGAAATTTCTGACCTTGAGACTTAGAGCCTCAAAAAGGCACCCTGCTCAACACAATACAACCCAGCAAGTCAGAGAATGTCACTAGCAAAACTGCTGTGTGAGCTCACAGTGGGGCCTCCACTAATAAAGTGTGCTTGGCAGATGTTGAAACATTGCTTGCTGAAAGTGAAGAAGACTTGGAGCACTTACTGTTAAAAATCAAAGACTTTTTGATTGCACCTTATCATAAATTATACCTCAACACAAAACAAAGTTTCTCCCAGCTGGATCAATAAGCAACGTGATTGTAAAAAGGAACTATTGACATTATCTAACATTTCACTTTACCAGACCCCACGATCAATGCCCCTGGAAGCAACAGTGAAAAAAAATCAAATGATGAATCTGCCATGACAAGAAAGTGCTAAAAAAAGAGAGAAAGAAATCAAAGTGCTAAAATATGGCTCTTCAGGCCTTGTCTCTATCTCTCACCAAATGGTTAGGTGAAACCTTGTAAATGGGAGTGGGAAGCCCTAATAGACCATCTTTGTCTGATATACCTTTCTTCTTTGTCTAAAAGAGATATCTCAGAAGCAGGAACAGAAGTTACTTGGTTTTCCATGGAAGAAGTGTTTGTAGCCGAGCCCATACAAGGTCCCAGCCTGATGAGGCAGACGCAGTAAATGAGCCGCAATGTGATAGAGCAGAGGAGCGGTGACTCTGAGACCAAGATGCTGTGAGGCTGAGCAGCAGGTAGGCTGTCTGGTCCACAGAGAGAGGCCAAGAGTCCATGAGACTGAGATCCTAAGGTCTAGTGAGAAACTTGACTACCGGCTGAGAAGAAGTATTGTTGTGAATCAAAGATTGTATCTGTAATATTATCTGATCCAAACATATAATAGCCTATTTACTCCCTATTTTAAAAATTCACAAATATGATGGTTATCTATGAGTTTTTGTGAGGGTATTTGAGGGCAACTGGTTAGCAAGCCAAGCAAAGAGAGTTCTATGGGTGGACTGGTTGGTGTCAGAATAGAATAAAGAAAGATGAAGTGTGGAGATATGTCGGACCCTGCTCAAAGTACTGCAGGAAGACATTGTGGTGATTGTTTTTTGATAGGATATGATGCTCAATGTACAAAATATCCCCAGAATGAATTGATAATTAGTATTTCCTATCTACAGCTCCTCCATCAGTGTCCTCATGAAGTGGTGGGTTATACACATAATTTAAAGCCACTCACTTTGTGATGTTTTCTTATCATATCCTTGGGAAACTACTATTATGGCATAAAATAACCTCACACAACAAATCAAATTATTTAAGTTATTGTGAATTTATTTTTAAAATCTGAGATTCACTCTGTTTTTTAATCTTTTAATATAACTATTGTAGCATCGATCTGGCATGATTGTGATCAGCATCTAATGAAAAGAGATACATAAAATTACACTTGCCAGGTATCTGGGGAACACCCTAATCAATGGAATAGCATGGTGCTCAGTCCTGTACTATCTCCATAACTGATTGGACTTTGTGATCAGCATGGATTTCTTAAATTGGTTTTTGGAAGTAGATCATCAGTCCCTTGTGTTAGTTTACTTTTTCTTAAAGTTCTGCTGAAAGGGAGGCAGCCTTCACATGAGATACAAGAGGTAGGTTTTGAACTTGGTTCTCTTATATGAAAGAGAGAGATTCTACCAGTAAACCACCTCCCCTTGGCAGCTACATAAACCCATCAAACCCACTGCCAATGAGTCAATTCCAACTCATCAAGTTGATATCCATCATAAATGACATTGAGTTATTAGGATTCTGTTGTTATTTAAAGGCCCCTCTCACATCCCTTTCTCTTACTACAGGTAAGTAGCTCCTCACTCTTTCAATCAATCATTGTGTACCCTTTCCTCAACTTCCTGGCGGCCTTCCTTTTGATGTGCTCCAGTTTGGAAAAGCCCCTCTGCTCATGCAATGCCCAGAGTGGTACACATTATAACAAACAGAGGTGGAGCATCACAGATTCCAATGGGATTCTCTCCTTCTTTGAAGAGACACCACATGTTCATTAAAATAACACCATTTACATTATTTGGGGGCAGCTTTATTTTATTTTTATTTTTTCCTAACCCTATGGGGGCAGCTTTATAACACTATAGATTCATCATGAATTTGCAGCCAACGATCAGTTAAGCCACTTCTGAAAGGAAAAGTGCTAAACTGAGTCTCTACCACTCAAGACTTCAAACCATCGGTCACTTTGAAAAACTGCAAAACTTACTTATACCAAGACCATATTTGTTAGCATGATGAAAGTACAAGTTGGACATGATATCAGAACTCAATTTACATTTGGGGTTGGGGCCTAAAATATGGTGTAAAGAGAATAAAATTCTGACCCTGGGTTGTGAAAAGATTTTTGTGACACAGCATGATGTCTAGTCAATATTGGGTGCTTAATAAACATTCCCTTTATGTGATTTTCAAGTTTGACACTCAGACCTTTGTCCTGGTTCGCTCTTTCTTAAATGTAAATATGAACACACACATACGCATGTTTTTGTTGTTGGGTGGATTCAGATGCACAGAAACCCTAAGCAAACCAAAACAAAACACCGCACAGTCCTACACTATCCTCACAGTGGTTCCTATACCTGAGCCTCTTGATGCGGCCACTGTGTCAACCCATCTTGTTGAGAGCCCTCCTCATCTTTGTCGCCTTTCCACTTTACCAAGTGTGATGTCCTTCTCCAGATGTGACCTCTCTAACAACATGCCGAACAACATGTAAGAGATAGTCTTGCCACCCTTGCATCTAAGGAGCACTCTGGCTGGACTTCTTATAATACAAATAAGTTGGTCCCTTTAGCAGTACATGTTACTTTCAATTTTTTTGTCCAGATCCACAATTCAAAGACATCAAGTCTTCTACAATCTTCCTTATTCAGTGTCCGACTTTCACATGTGTATGAGGCAAGAGAATATCATGGCTTGAGTTGAGTGCACTTTCTTTCCACAGGAACATCCTTGCACTGCAATACTCTAGAGGAGGTGTTCTCAACAATGTAGGTCACGACCCCTTTGGTGGTCAAATGACCCTTCACAGGGGTCGCCTGATTCATAACATTAGAAAAATTACAGTTATGAAGTAGCAATGAAAATAATTTCATTATTGGTGGAGGTCACAACAACATGAGGAATTCTTAAAGGATTGAGAAGGTTAAGAACCACTGCCCTAGAGGTCTTGTACAACAGATTTAACTAATACATCTATTGAACTCTTGACTGCTACTTCCATGAGATCCAAGCAAGAAATCCTTGACAACTTCAACCTCTTCTCTATTTACCGTGATGTTACCCATTGGTTCAATTGTGAGGATTTGGGTCTCTCATGTTGAGTTGTAATCTACACAGAAAGCTACAATCCTGATCTTCATCAGCAAGCAAGGTTGTATCATCTGCATATGGTAGGCTGTTTATAATACTTCCTTGTTCCCTGAGGCTGCGCTCTTCTTGATGTAATCCAGATTCTCGGATGATTTGCACATCATAAAGATTGAACAAGAATGGTGACAGGACACAATCCTGATGCATACCTTTCCTGAATTTACACCATACAGTATTACCTTGTTCTGTTAAAGCAATTTCCTCTTGACCCATGTACAATTTCTGAATGACCATAATGCAGTATTCTGGAATTGCAATTTTCTCAAGGTTATCCACAGTGTATCATGGTCTGCACAGTCAAAAGTCTTTGCATGGTCAATGAAACACAAATAAACATCTTTCTAGTCTTCTCTGCTTTGAGCAGCATCTACCCAATATTTAGCAATGATATTGTGTGTTCCACTTACTCCTCTGGATTCAGTCTGAACTTCTGCCAGTGTCCTACCAATGAACTGCCGAAGCCATTATTAAGTGATCTTAAGCAAAATTTTACTTGTATGCAATATCACTAATTGCAATATCACTCTATTGGGTCACAATTATTGTTCTGTACATCGTTGCAGCCACTGTGTTGATCTCTTTCCTTAAATGTCTTCCCTTTTTTTTGGCTGACCTTGCACTTTGTCAAGTATGATGTCCTATACCCAGACAATGCAATGTATGATTTGATTTTTTTGACAGCTACTTCCATGATCATTGATTACAGATTCAAGCAAGATGAAATATTTGACAACTTCAATCTTTTTTTCTGTTTATCATGATATTTCATTCCTAAGGGTCAAATTCTGATGATTAGAAAGCTGTTAATATGAAGGCTTTTAGGAAAAAAATTGACTCTTGAAGCACCTGAAGTGTGGCTAACACCTACTGGGGAACTGGAGAGTGCCAAGAGGTAAATTTCATTTATGTAGACCTTTCAATGCTGTGCAATTTGCAAGCGTAAAGAGCTGGAGACAAAAGCTGAAATAAATATAAGAAATACACCTATACTAAAAGGGTAGCAGTAGAAAAAGGAATCTCTCTCTCTTTTTCTCTCTGCAACAACAGAATGAAATACTGCCCAGGTTTGTGTCCTACTCACAATTATTATGTTTGACCTTGTTTTGCTTCATTTTTCACAACTGTTATTATGTTTAAGACCATTGATGCAGTCACTGTGCCAATCCAGAAAGATGATTGTCCAGGTCCTCCTCTCTTTTCTTGGCCTTTACCAAGCATGAGGTCATTTCATATATGTTCAAAATATTGCAAAATATATGAGAACTTCAAAGTTTCTGAAAAACGGTATCACTTTATTCCCTTTTTCATGAACTTCTTGAAGCATATAGGTATGATTTATATTCATTACAGTGAATGATGTGAAAACCACTAGCCACGTATTCCTCTCTTTATCTTGGTTATGAATGAAGGAAGATATAAAAATACCTCCAGAGCTTTATAGGGAAATGTACAGAGAGGAAATGTAGGGAATTGTGTGAGATTTCCAAATAATAATAAAGTTATGAACTTTGAACTGTGAGCAAAGTGAACAAAGTGGATATTGAAAATAAAGTGGATTGAAAGACAAAATGTAATTGTACACTGTAGATTGAATGAATAAAACAAAAAAAGTTATCATCTAAGAACTTATATCTAAAAAATTGGTAGATATTTCATATTGAGTACCCAAACATTTAGATGGAAAGAAAACTGTGTCCATAATAGCTGGACAGTGTGAAGAAAAAAAAAGTTGGTTTTGAGGGCATATAGAAATGGATAACCTATGGGGTCAAGTGAGTTTCCCACATGCATACAGAACTAGCCAACAATGATAGCAGGAGTGGTGTGAAGAAGTTTGTAAGTTAGGCATCAAAGTGTATGCCAGGGAGTGGGAAACTGACAGCATTCCAGGAAGAAGTGAGAAACAAGGAAGGGTAGAGAGCAAAAGGATGAATAGTTTGGAAGTTGCATGACTATCAGCTAGGAGGAATTGGGATAGTTTCATTCTGATATATGGATATTCACTTTTACAAAAGGATGTCAATGTTTTATTACAAACACATGTACCTAAACTATATTTTAAATTTAGGTATACATAAATATAATAAACTCCAAGAGAGATAACAAGGATTGACTTTTGAATACTTCAGTAGGGAAAGACAAAAAGGTAGCACATATATGTGTGTTTGTGTGTGTATATATGTACACATGCACTGATGTATATATTGTATAGTCACTCTTCTAATTTTAACCCTGAGAATTTATAATGGAGGAGTCTGTTAAAATCTAATGAAGAAAAACAGAAGAGAGGGCTAGAAGGAGAATTTTGTAAGTTCGATGCTGAGTATCAGGAACCAAATATTCTGTTTTCATGCTAAAGGAGTGGATATGTCCTAGCAGTCTGGTGCAGTTACAGCAGAAATACCACAAGTGGATGGTTTTCACCAGGAGAAAAGTGTTCTCAAATAGATTAGAAGACTCGAAATTGGAATTCAGAGGCTTGTCTCCAGGTTTGCTCTCTCTCTGGCAGCTCTTTGAGAATGTCTCTGTCCTTGTTCAGTATCTGTGGTCTTGGTGTTCCTGGAAGATTTCTAGATGTCTTGGCACCAGGAACCCCTGACTTTAGGAAGTTCATAGCTCAGGAACTCTAGATCCAAGACAGCAGTCAACTGACAGTTCTTTGTTGGTGTTAGAACAGTGAGCCCCTATGTTTTCTGCTTGCTTGTGTAATCTCACTTTGTTTCTCAAAATGCAATTGTCTCCAGAAAGAACTCAATCCTATGGATTGCCGCATGTCTTATGAACCTAACTACTACTAATCTTGCCCCATTAACATCATAGAGGCTAAAATTTGTGGGCTGAGCCCCAGTGGTGTAGTGGTTGTGTGCAGGACTGCAGCCCACAGGGTTGACCGTTCAAATCCATAGCACCTCTCCAGGAGCAAGGCTGGGCTTCCTACTCCCACCAGGGCAGTGATGCCAAAAAAAAAAATTGTAACACATGGGATGAATAATCATATAATGTCATAAAATGGAAGATAATTACACAATATTTAGAATCGTGATCTAGCAAAAACGACATTTATTTGGTTGTTTGCTTGTTTGTTTTTGGAAGAATATAACCCAATCCATGCTGATGTGGCATCAGAAATTATTTAAAATATTAGACTTTGATTAAGA